>JAXIUT010002865.1:0-33997 GCA_035586675.1 Eurytoma californica | reverse complement strand
CTTCGCCTCGGTCGACAATTACATGTGATCTGAGACATTTCTTATTATACAGGGCTAGGTACGTAATATACTATTCCTCCGTCTTTTGTTACATAATTTTTGTTCACGCCGAAAGAATGCGCAAAAAACTAATATTCGATATTCCGAGATTATGACTATGATTATGATTTAATTATGCAATGAAAAAGGAAAAAAATAGTTCGATAAATGCTACTTCCCCGGTGTTAAGGAACTCCACCCATCGCCGCTCTATAATTTTTCCCCCCACAGATCGAAGATAACCATCGAACTTGAAAAGTTGGTCGTTAAAGTCTCCTCGCGGCTAAAAAGGAAAACTAAAGGAGAGTAGCGGCATAAACACGGAGGAAAGTAAAATTCGCGGACAATTAGTCGAAATAGATAAAAAAGAAAGATATACGCGCAATTGAGATGTCTAGACGTAACAAATTATGCCATTGTAAACCCGCGCGCTCGCGCGTGCGTTCGTACGTTTTCGCTTTCATTCGATTCACGAGACCTAACCGTTTAAATATCACACTTTTTTCCCCCATTCTGCTCCACTTTTGACGGCTTATTATTCAGCGATTCAGTGCGATGTTCTTTTCCCCCGCTGCGCCCCCATCGTCACACCGCCCAGCGCCTCGTAATTGTATCTTAATTGATATCCAACTCCTTTTTATGCCCCTCGTCGGGGCTTGTTTTCCTTTTTTCATTCCGTTTGGCAAGTCAGTCTCTTTCATCCTGCGCGCTCTCGTCCCATACCCGTTATCTCCCGCCTCGTTTCTTCTCTTCTATCCCCGCGTACCTTTTCTCCTAGCATCTCATTTTCCTTTTCCTCCACCCGCTTCTTTTCGTTTCTTTTGCACTCGCATTACTGTACTTGTTTGATTGCGCTACGCGTAACAGGCTCGGAGTTTCTCTTTTCTTTGCTATCTTTTTTGCTTTACTTTACGCTGCTTAATTATTCTTATTCTTATTTTATGCCTTCGCCGTGTGCTTTTTTCTATTAATTTTTAGCAACACTCTTAATTTTGAGAATGTTTCATTTAGTGAAAGAGCAGGTAAAATTGTGAACACATTAAATTTCAATTTGTTATGCTTTTCTTTTATTTTGTTTTCGCAGTAAATAAATTGCAATATTTCACAAGAAATCTATACTAATTTTTATTACTATGTATTAATCAAGTGCTCACCAGTCATCATTTGCGATGATGCGATCAACCGCAGAAGCTCTGGTAAAGATATAGTGTATGGAACTTTATAAGCATAAATAAATATTTATCTAATGAATTTTTAAACCCACGAATTCTTTACGCCTTTCCTAAGTACTGAAATACACCAAAGTAATTTCTAGAAATTTTATTGAACAATTGAATTGAAACTAGCCAAACGAAAAAACTTACCAAATTTATAGTAAAAAATAATTTATAGAAAGAAATTACAAAAATTGTAATTTCTTTCGAGATATACGCTATGTTTCCACTAAATTTCTCTCCGAGTAACTAATTTAATCAAAATTCTAGATTATCAAAGAAATGAGCATATATATTTTTAGCACAAACTTTTATATTTATAACTTGAAAAAAATTTCCATTTAAAAAATGATTCAGCCGCGTTTCCTGCCTACAGACACGCGGCAAGGTGTAATCCTACCCGAAGGTGTCAAAAAGTCGCGTGCAACGGGATTGCGCGTGATTCGGGCGCGCTCCTTGGGCAACGGTTCAGAGCGCATAGTGTCACCTTCCAACACATATCCTCGAGTATAACGCGTCGCGCCAGCGTATTCTTCCCGGGGAATAATTTTCGTCCGACTCGGCTCTCGCGGAACACCTGATTCTCCACGGCCCGCCGCGGCCTCGTCCAAGCATCGGCGACTCGTTATTCCTTGTCATTATTTTTAAATCCCTCCGGGGCGTGCAACGAGATTATTTTTAATTTCGCCGCTCGTGCGCGGACACAAATACCACCGCTCTGCACCTATCCATTTCCATTTCTCTTGTTCTCCCTCATTTTCTCCTCCGCTCCTCCGTTACACCGACGCGCAGCTCGCCTCTCTCTCTCTCTCTCAGTCTCGCCTTTTTTTCTCCCCGGACTGTCTCCTCACTCGCTTCTAAGACTCCCTCGCGGTCTTACGTTCTCCCGAGTCTCTCGCCTTTCCTCCCTCGGCTCCCCCTCTCCCCCTGGCTCCCCCTACTCCTCCCCTTCTCCGTGTTCCGTTGTCGACGCGCCATTGCGACTCTTTCTCTCTCTCTCTCTCTCTCTCTCGCTCGCTCGCTCACTTTTTTCTTTTTCTTTTCCTTCTCCTTGTATTCGTCTTCCTCGCGATGGTGGCATCCGAGCGAACGAAGCGAAGCCGGGGAACAATCGCGCGGGCTATGCGCGCCGAGTTGTCGTGCGGGAGGGTCGTCGAACAGATCGATGCGGGGAATCGCACACTGGGTGCGAATGCAGAAGAGAGAGGGAGAGAGAGAGAGAGAGTCGAGGTGGGAAAGAAACGGAAAATGTACGTGGCTCCTAAAGGTGACGACACGGGCTCGAGCCAGCGACAGATAAAGGAAATCCAGACGGGTTTTGCGATACTCGCTCGTTATTTTGTTTGCTACGTTTTGTCAACAATAATTTGGGAGATCAATCAAACTGTGATGCAAGAGTTGGAAAGTCGATGCTTTTGGATACAATTGTTTAGAATATAATTCATTTTTTTTATTTGGAAGTATACACTGAGGAAAAATTGTAGTGAAAATTACATTGCTGTGTAGCAATGATGATAAAAGTTTAGAAAAATTACCATACTTTCTAGTAAAATTTACAATAGCGTCTAGCATAATTTATTATAATTGTAGAAAATAGTAAATTTTCGCCATAATGTCAGCCTGTGGCCACTTTTCTAGACAGTGTAGAAAATTTTTACTAGAATTTTTTCTCAGTGTATGTTTTATAGTACGGACGTTCTCGTCGTTATCTAGTAAATTACAAAAATTAGACCTTGAGTTGATTAGATTATATCGGTATGCCTTTCTGATCTGAAAGTAGACCTGAAGGAAAAAGAGCGTGTGAGATGATAAACGCAAACTTCGTAATGCGAATGGAAATAGCTTAGCTGAAGTAAACTAAGTGTATTCAGGTGATACAAATATTCTTCCCAGTCGAAACTTTGCATTGGGCAAGCATAGGACAGAGTTGTGTAAACTTCGGTTACACACCCATAAACACAACTAAACTCGTTAGTTATCCGTCGGGAAGCAAAAGAATCACCGCGAACTTGTAATCAATGTTCAAGCGACTATAGCACGTCTGGATTGACGATAAGTAAGTTCCATCCAAAAGTTGCACACAATTGATCCTTCTTTGCGCCAGACTGAAACACTTCAAAGCAGAGTCAACCCGCAAACAAAAACAAAGTAAATTCATTCGGAATAGTAGCGTTAAGGAAGATACCCACCGTCGCCCCCCCCCCCCCCCCCCACAAAGGGATCACTCGAAATTAGCCCATCAGAAATGCAGCTTTACCCGGATCACGGCCTTTACTCTCCCCCCGCGCAGCCAGCGCCGATTGATTAGAAGTCGGGAGAGTAA
The DNA here is from genome assembly GCA_035586675.1 of Eurytoma californica. Classification (NCBI taxonomy): domain Eukaryota; kingdom Metazoa; phylum Arthropoda; class Insecta; order Hymenoptera; family Eurytomidae; genus Eurytoma; species Eurytoma californica. The sequence goes on along the minus strand of JAXIUT010002865.1, from coordinate 30,421 downwards.
GAGACGCTCCACGGGGAGGTGGAGGGGGAGGGGGTACGCGATCGTGCGTGCTCGCTCACCTTAAGTCTCACGCGCGCGCTTAAGCAATCCGAGCGAGCGCAAATCTAGCGGAAGCCCGGCAAATGTTTGTCCCTCTATAATTCACAAATGCAGGGGGGAGAGGACTGCAGCCGTTTGTCGAAAGCGTCCGTGATTCGCGTGTCGATTTTGCGCGCGCGAAGTTTCCCCGGGAAGCGCGCTTGGCGCTGATTTTGTGCCCGCGACGAGTTTGGCGTCGACAAGCGAAAAAAAAAAAAAATCACGGGAATAGATCTGACACTTGCAGTGTTTTTCGCGGAACGGGCGAACTTTGAGAATAGACGTGTTTCATGCGGACTGTCAACCTTCTACAGGGAGACTAACATAATGGCACTTAGCTAGGCGGTGATAAGAGTTTTGCACTTTTGTTATTGAAATCGGTGTTAGTCAGAGATTGTTAACGGGCTTGGTTGTTCCGGTGCTCTGCGTAAAGGCAATAAACTAATAGGCACGTGCGATTGTGCAAAACGCAAATCTGCAATTTTGAAACCAAAAGAATATTTTGCTAAATATTCTTACATGTTTATTTTTAAAGAAAGACTTTTTGTGTGACTATTGGATTGAGATTATAACGATCAGTTCTTATTAATAATTATCGGAAATTGAAGTATAATTTTTCGATACCGAATTTTAATCTATTGATTGTTAATCGCATGCACATGCAAAGATCTCATTCAAACTTACCTATTATAAAAAAAAACTGCAACGTATCTCGAACAACTATGAAATTGAGTCCAAACATGTACGAGCTGAATAAGCAGCTGGAGCTTCGCGTTGCACTTAATTAATACCCACGAAGGACAATAATTACAACTTATCGGCAGGTGGACGTAAACACCTTACTGCGCTATATAGAAGCGAAGAAAAAAAAAAGAAATAAGTTAAAATAGTAGGAGCGGCGCGGTTGACCACCTTGATAGAGATCGCTTTAATAGAGCTACGAGGTACAATTTTCCACGTACGCCGCGGCGAAAGGAACGTGGCAGCACGGCAGTGGGCGGGGGAGTCGGCGTTGGTATACGGGCGACGACGACGATCGGCTGCCGCAAAAAATCGGCGCGCGCGCGCGCGCCTCGCGGTCTCGCATAATCGCCTGCCAGTCGTCGCTCGCCGGGGAGTAGAGGTTATGGCCGACGCGGGCGCGCGCCGCGGAATAACAATTGCGAATTCCCAAGAACGTGCCTTCGGATCTCGCCCCGTCGCTGCGGATTATCGCTGTAATCCGATTTTCGCCTTGGCCTTTCCTTTTTTCTAACTTGTTTTCTCTCCGATGCTCGCGTCGTCGAGGTGGCAGCACCGCTCCTCCTGCCGAGGTTAGAAGCCCTCCGCGTTTAATTAGCGTCGGTTGGTTTATCGAGCGAATCCGGAACTTTGATTTTTCAGGATATCGAAATTCCCTTCTAGAAACTTTCTTAGCTTCGGAGAACTCCCAACTTCATTTTGTGTGAAGTCTTTTGAAGTTTTTATAGGAAACAATGCGTTTCGGGTTCAAATTGACCGAATGAAGTCATCAGACTTCCTCATTGGCTTTCAAAATCTTAATGAAGAGGAAAACTTTGGAAATTCAATATTTAATCGAAAATAATTAAAAATTAAAAATAATAATTCTAACATTTTAGATTGCTTTCCAACAAAATAATTCTCTTTACTTCAGTGATATTAATAATTATTGTAAAATATTTTTATAAGCATCTGCTTTTCCTAAAGCTGGTATGTTACTTTGAACATTGACAGATATATTCTGTTCTTATAAAGCGTAGTAGTCTTAATTGTCTTTCTGAGTTCGAAGTATTTATTATTTTTTCCGGGAAAAAATAATGAGGGTATTTTATTCGTTATTGGGCTATTCGAACCAAATTACATCTCTGACTTGATTATCACGTCGTTTTCGTTCTCGTCAGAAACTATAATGAGAAAAAAAAATTTCTTAAAACACAGTCATTACATATTTTTGATATGTATTATCAGCGAATCGTGATTGTACCTAATCGAACAGAGCAAAATTCTTAGGAGATAAAAGTGGACTTTCTGCTTTTATGATTCTATGTTTTAGAGGCATTCGGAAATATGTATATTTTCTTGCATCCATAGCTTTAAGCGATGATAAAATTCTAATGCTCTGCAAAAAGATACAATATTTCAAACACCTACATACTGTAGACATGTTTTAACTCATCTTATTTGTTATTGTAGTTTAATTTATTAAAAAAATATAGAACTTTTCACGTCCATTCGAATTATCATAGATGTCAGTGACTTTCTGCGGATGTGCTTTTATCGAGCAATGCAGGTGATATATTTTGTTAATTTCAAATTTTCCTGCAACTGTCAATACTCCAGTTTTATTTTCAGTGACATTCATAAATCATTTGGGTATATAAGTTTTAAGAAATATTTGAACCAAAGGTAAAATCCATCTACACTTTTCTATCGGATGTGCTTTTCATAAATAGCTGATCTACTATTGAATAGTAGTAAATATCAAAATATCAGATAAAATTCATACATCAGTTCTCCTCCACAACTGGATGTTGAAAGAAAAGCCACCCCGATCGAAGGGTCACCGAGCCCCCCGGGCGTCCCCGTCGCGATTTCCGTGGCACGTATCCACATCGAGCTCCCTTCGCGCCTTCGTTTCCTCGTCATCTCGAGCGCGGTAGGCTCGATTCCGTCATCACGTCCAGCCTTCGGAATATCCCGCTTGGCCGATAACGTCCCGAAGCGTCGGGGGGCGGAGGCGGGGAGCGGGTACGCACCTATTCGGCGGGTCTTCCTTCTCCCCTCCGATAAATCGGCACGGAGGATGACGGAGTCGCGCGGCCGAGCGAGAGAAAGAGAGAACGAGACGCGAAGAGAAAAAAAAAAGGAGAAACGGGGCCACGTGGCTCGCTGATAAATTGCTCGGACGCTGATAAATCGCGCGGACGCGTGCGATGTCTGCGCGCGGCTTATCGCCCGGACTCCTTATCGCCGCCGTCGACTCGCGCGCTCAGGAATTGGCGCTGCCTCTAATCTCCCCGACGTCCCTCTCTCCCCCTCTCGCTTCTGCTCACCCATTGCTGCGGTTTTTATGACGAGTGGCTCGCGCGGCTCCTTCGGCCCCTATAATGACTTATGATCTCCGGGGTTCGTTGGCGAGCTGCCTCTCCTCTCCCTGTGTACACGCCGCCTCGATCTTCTTCCTCCACCTCCCACGGGGGTACTTATCTCGACGCCTTGGCCCCGCGAATGCAGTCGCGAAGTCGCGCTTCCCTTGCCGCGTCGGTTTTTTTTCCGAAGCTCAACGGCGCCGGAATTCGAGGTGACGTTTCGAGGAGCGCGCGCCGCTGCAAATTGCGCCTGTCTGGTCGTTCGCGTTTTAATTAGTCCGACTGTCACGGCGGCGACGCCCGGTAAAATTGAATTTTGACGCGCGTGAAATGTGTGTTTCGAGGCTTCTCGCATTATCGTCCCACCCGCCCTGCACATCAATTATCAATTTTACTTCAGATACCGCGAGCACGTGAAATTCTTATCTGGCGCTCTCTGTAAAAAATGCATGGCTTTCTGATAAATTGTTCCTGCTTTTTTATTCTCTCTTCTTTTTTAAGTTTCCCTCGATGAGTCATAATATACTTGAATTTATTAAGCAAACAGTAATCTATAGTGCTAATTTTCTTAGTTAAGTTATAGTCATAATTGCAGAATGCATAGATTATTTACACGCAGTATAGATAGAAAAAATCTTAAATGATAAATAAATAAATCAATCAATTTTCTACTGCATCTCATCAGAGCATAAGTCTCGAATTTCTTGGCTTTATTATCGTAGTTCTTATGTAATTTTTGAAAAACATTAATTCGATGTAACTATCATTACATATGTAAAGCTACGACTCTTATAAAAAGTAATTAGAACATTTTCTTAATTTCTCACTTTATACGCAAAGCTTGAAGAAATCATATCCATAATGATTCTTCTTTGATGTTATAATAGCAGACTACTCGTCTTCTATTTAAAGACTATATAAATCCCCACCGACACTTTCAGCTGAAAGTAACGGTCAAATAAAAAGGAGAAAACGAAAAAGAGTAATAGAAACGGTCGGTCGGGATCCTCAATCACAATTAAAAGAGCAAGTAAAGTAAGGAGCACGCGAGCAAAGAGCCTCGATCTCACCGCGGCGCTGGCTCGGCAGGTGTGTGTTTACATTGGCGGCACGGTGTTTGCATACCTCGCTACGTATGAAAAGTCATTGCACGGACGAAGTAGCTGCCTCGGCTCTAACTCGCCGCACAAAAGCCCACGGGGAGGTGGGGACCAACATACCTGCGCCTCGAATTAATTCCGGTCTCTCCTCTCTCTCTCTCTCTCAAAAGAATAAAAAAGGCACGAGGAGAGAGAAGGGAAGCGGAGAGAGAGAGAAAAGGGCCTCGGGAGTAATTGGCCGGCCATTAAGTGGGGCCGAAAAAAAGGGGTAGGATTACGAATCGTCGCCGGAGCGCCCGTGAAGGATCGAGATCTGATTGAATTAACGACGTTAATAACGGCTCCCCCCCTCCCCTCGATCTCCTCGTTTTTTTACGAGCTTCTCCTCCTCCTGCGGTTCGTGGCACGCGACTCCGTCTCGTTTCTTTATGACACCGCGCCGCCGGCGGCGAGCTAAAAAAGCGGGAATTTTCAAAGTTATGCCCCGGCCGACGAAGGGGGGGTCGACAAAAAAAGAGGGCCGCCCCGCGTACCTTCCGACGAGTGCTTCGAGAGCGCCTCACGGACTACGTGTGAATGATTTAATTACGGGGACAAGTGCCGTGAAATGGGTTTCGTTCTTTTTTTCCGCCTCACTTTTTTTTTTTAAGATACGGGAGTGCAGGAGCTCGATAAGGTCGACTCATTTTGTTTTCGTTTTGATTAAGCTGTAATAATGCGTTCGGTTAACGAGTTAATGCACTGTTTTGAATTGCGGCGATACTTGCTCTACCGATGTGATAATTTAAATCGTCTTTTTTTAAATATCGTGTTATGAAATGTAGTACTGAAGAAGCTCTAAGTGATTCACCGCGTTTGTAGGTATCCTGAAAGTATGTCAAAATTTTAAATGCTTTTTTTCAAATTAGTATCATAATAGACTGCTTATCTTCTTTTGAACACTTTTAAATGCTACTTACTGGTTTAATATAAAAGATAAGTACAAAGAATGTATTAAAATAGTATTACTTTATTATAAAGTATTGATGATTGATTTGAATATATAAATTCTTCTATTTGCAACGTGTCAAAACATTTTATTGTCTAAGTTCGGATGAAAATTGTCCACTTTTTAAGCATCGTTTTTTTTTTTATCAATCAAATAGTAAAATAGAAACGTTTTAAAAATGCTTGAAAAATAGTCAGATATCAAACATATGTCAGAATTTTAATTTGGATATTAATTTAAAATTACTCATTCACCTCCTTCGAGTTGAAATAACTATAAAACCTTCAATTCTTTCTCTTCAAAATCCATAATCACCAGAATAGATATTTTTTTATCTTTCAACAATTCCACGTTGCTCCAAAATTTTTGCATACCACACAAAAGCATTATTGTACTATATAAAGAAAAAAATCAGCCATCAAAAGCTCCTCGTGCTCGCGTGCGCGCACTTGCAATAAACAAAAAAGAAGACGGGGCGGGCTACACTCAGGAAATTTGAAATTTCCATGCCGCGGTGGGACCTTGATTTCCAGCCGGTCGGCGGCGCGCATCCGGCGGCGGCGCGCGGCATTGTTTCCCCCGAATCTACATCAGCGGCGGGCCGTACAGCCTACACGCTCCGCGTGTTCTCAAGTTTCGCTCGCTGATACCGGCGCGCCCGAAAAAACGTCCGCCAAGCGTAAAACGCACTAAGACAAAAAGAGAGAAAAAAAAATATCGCGGGGTAGGGAGGGCAGCGATAAACCGCGTGTATACAGCTATACGCTATGCGCGCGGCGCAGCCATTGGCGGGAGGCGCGTTGTTTTTGCTCGCGCGAGTTTTAACAATCCCCGGCGAGGTTTAACGCGCGCAAATGCGAGACCGAGCCGAGCGTCACGTTTTTATTTTAGGCCCGAAGCTAAACGCTCGAGATGCCCGCGGGGAGGAGGGGGGCAAGAGCAAAGGCCACGGCGGAGAGCGAGGATGGAGAGAAGTAAAGGAAAAAAAAATACGCGTGGAGGGAGCGAGCGAAAGAGAGAAAGAGAGGGAGAGGATGAGGGAGCGTGGCGCGGGTACGAAAACTGGATGGGACAAGGACACGGAGGATTTATGGGGAATGAGAAGAGGCACGAGGAAGTGCGCGGGGACACGAAAAATGGTATACGCTGATGGGGGAAAGCACGCGCGCGGAATATAGGCCTTTTTTTCCACGGCGGGAGAGCGTATACGAGCGCGAACGGGTGAACGACGTGGCATTGATAGCGTCGTGCGACTGCCAAAAGTTTCAGGGTTTTCTTCATTAAAAGAAATAGAAACGCGCCCAGGGAGCTGACGGGTGAGCATTCAGTACCAGGTGTAAATAGGCTGTGCCAACGATCATTTCGGTCTATGTCAATCACCTCTTGTATTATTGGAACTGCTTATGCAAATACTGCTAAATTGTTTTTATTCCTTTTGCAACTGGCGATGTTAATAACTATTACTTCCTTTTTCTTTTTTTTTTACTTAATTTGAAATATGAAAAAACATCAAATCGATTAAAAAAGGTAATATAGTAATAAATAGCTAAATTCTCTAATTTGAATTGATCAAACAACAAACAAAATAAAATAAGAATTGTAATTATTGATTTAATTATTGATAATCAACTGAACTCAGCTGAAAATCGCCTTGGCCATGAAATAACCATTTCTCCAACTGACCCTGAGGCGAGCGAAAAATTTCCGAAAACTCGTTTTATATATATATATATATACATATAAATCTCGATAATGAGAAAGGTTAATTTTTAACAAAATTCCAGGTTTGTTTCTATTAACAATTATGTCATTCTTAGGCAGTTGAAAAACTTTTCTTTGTCGACACAAATCAGCGAACTTTTTTCGCTTTCTTATCCATCGCAATAAAGCAGTTTCGTAATGCCAGTACTTACGGCAGAATTCATTACGCGATTAAACTCCGATAAACCACGGCCATTTGAATGCAACGCGTATTTTACAGTGCCAATAAAAATCCTGAAAGGTAAATCCCCCCTCCACACACAAAACGGACTGGCAAATTTAATTCGCACACTCTGTGAGCCCCGGCACCACGACGCGAAGGTGCACACACCACGCGTCACCCGGGAAAAACGGGAGAAACAAGGCTCGAAACTACTCCGGAGCACTGCTTATGCCACTCGCAATAACGAAGAATCTTAAGTACTCGCTCCTCGAGCGAAAAAAAAAAAGAGGAAGAGAGGTTCTCCGAACGGGCGAAAGCCCGCGAGAACCTGAAAAAAAAAAGAGAGTAAAAAAGAGGCGGCAAGGGTGAAGAACAGAGAGAGTGCGTGCACGTACACGCGAGCGAGAGAGACGGAGCATAGAAAGCTCGTTCGACGAGCTCTTCTTCTCTCTGCTCCACTTGCCTTGCGATTTCGTAATACCAGCGTCTCTCTCGCCTTTCGCGAAGGAGGCGAATCGCGCTCCTTTTCCCCCGGCCACCTCCTCCACCCCGCCGGCCTTTTTCCTTTCCTTTCTCTCGGCGCACTCCGCACGCACACCCGCCGGCGCGTAACGATGAGCGGACACGTGCGCGCGCGAGCACAGATGTTGCGTGCGCCCGAGCCGTCGAAAAGTCCGCAGGCGAAATTTTCAGCTGCCGATGGGGGATTTCTAACCGGCTCTTTTCCACTAGCGTTTCCTAGGTTCGATCGCCTCCAGTGAACTACTCCAGTTCCTCGGAGGACGGGGGGAGTTTTTGAATAAAAAAGATTCGCGCGGGGTGGAGCGAGGTTGCGCGCACTCCGTTTTCGAAGTCGATTAAATTTTTAAGACGGCAAATTCGATCAAAAGTCGGTGATATTTTTATAGCTTGCTTGAGGATACCGGAGGATACTGCGGATTTTCAAATTTTGTTGATAAAGTGAACGTATCAGCGGATCGCATTTTTAGATAGCGGGTTGAAATTTTAATGGAATTGAGGGGATTCGTCAATTGGGTTAGATCAATCGCAAAGTAGAAAAGAATATTGCAGTAAAATATGTCATACCTTTAATCTCATTCCTTTTCTGTTAATGCTAAAAAATAATTTATTAATTCAAACTAATAATTTGAATAAAGCTTTGAGTTTAGTTTTAAATTTCATTTCGACTGGTATATTGATTGATAAATCTACTTTATATATATATATATATATTTTTTCAATGTACCATAAGCTTTACTTGCATAAACAACCGCCAATGGCACAATCTAATCTTGATTCGTTAACTATTTTTATAGATACTAATGGAATTTTCTTTACGAATCTATTCTATTTTTAAATTAATCCTTGTTTTTCGGGCTGATTCTTTACTGCGATACATCAGTCAATAAACGCTTGATTAGCATCTTGTGAAATACTTCCAACCAGTGTAAACATAGCAAACTCGTTTTATCGAGCTTCGAATCAAAACCACGTGTACGTAATTCGAAGAAGAATTTGATTTCCCCAGCAAGGAACCAAAAATGATTTCCAAGTCTTCTCACGGTCTCTCGTCACTAGTCTCTTTCTCATAATGTTAAAGAATTAAAAAAAACTCTATTTTTCACTTAAACGAAGTGATTTTTTTTCTTCAATTTTTCACTTTTCTACATCATCAGCGCTACTGAAGTAACATCTGCTGCTATAATTCATCGACCAATAATGTTACTATAGATGCCGAGTACTTGAGAACCAATCCAAATGCTTAGGCAAGCGAAAGGGAAGCTAGCGAATGAACTGCCACGGAGTTTACTAATATTATTGTATTCTAGAATTTATTAATTAAAGAAAAAGTGTCCGCCTAGAAGTCAGACGCCACGTAACTGCGTCCTACAGATACCGAATTCCAGGAGCCGACAAAGCCCATTGTTCGCAATCTCACCCGAGCTTTCTCATTCACCCTTTTTATCGCGATGGCGGAGATTCGGCGGTCGCGATAGCGGCTGCCTAATGAAGTGGCGAATTTCGCGCGGTGCAACGTCGCTCGGACGTTACGCAACGTCTCCTACTCCCCCCCGGTCTCGGTACGACCGCGGCGCGCTCGCGCACTGCACCCACACGCTCCGTTCGGCTCGAAAGAAGCGTCGGCGGGGCCCGCGCAGAGGACGATAAAAATACGCCCGCGCCAGGAATAATTCCCAGGCTTAAAGAGAGGAGGGGGAGGGGGGCTTCGTTATATATGTATACGTTTCGCATGGCTCGTTTGCGGGGACGTCCCCGGGCCGGCGCGCCGCATAGAATTAACAGCTGCGGCGCATCGCCGATGTATTATTTACGGGCGACGCGCGAGGACGAGGAGGGCCGCCTTTTCCGCGGAGATTCCGCGGGGGGTGCTTTCTCCGTGCGCTGCACACCTTTTACGAGCGGCGGGCAGCGTGATAACGCAGCTCGACGGCTACCGTCTATTATGCGCGCTCTGATGGTTGTGCTTGCGAAGCGAGAGGTGCGGTTTTCAGGGAGGGGCTTTTTTCTTTACTTCTTTTTGTTTTTTTGCGCTGTTTGCGGTGAGAACAACAATTTTGAAGAGCTATAAGTTTTTTTTTTTTTTTCTTCCTCCGAATATTTCGTTTTATTCCTTTATACAGCGAATTTAAAAGAAAGTTGAAGGATGCGAAATAGCATAAAATTAAAGGTAATAAATTGAGTTTTTCAATGCTTTAATGCATGATGTGCGCCTCAAATTATTTAATTATTATTTTACTTAAATTTTGAAATAAGTTGAGATTCCGTCTTTTTTTTAAAGAAGGATCAGATTCCAGAATTACGTTGGACGAGAAAAGTGAAGACTACTCGATATTCTAGATTTTTTTATATGGTGTGCCGATGATTCACTTCTGGATACTACTACTTTCAAATCAATTTGAATTAATTTACATTTTTTTTTATTTTGAATGAGGATAAAAAATTACGATTGAAGTACTGAATGCACCCATTTTAAGATAAATAAAAAGCTGTATCGCACCCTATCATACTTGCATTTATCAAATTTTATCGAGATCAAATAAGATTATCTCAAATCGTTGATTTCTCGGTAAGACTTACTTATCAAGCTTTATCGACTACCGGGACTGTTTATAAATTTATTATATCTTTATTTAATTTGCAGCAAACGTCTAGACACTTTGTGCAAAACCTTGATTGAGAAATATTTATTTGTTTTCAATGATGAGTAATGCAACAGTAAAAAATAGTTCTATGAAAATTTAAAGGGCAATTATAGAACTTTCACAAAATGTATAAACGTATCAATTTTAATTCACTATGGGTGCTAAAATTTTAAATAATTAATCTTTTTATATACGAATTTAGTAAGTTTAGTGAATCATCAAAGAATCTTTAGTATATTTAAATAGATTAATGGAGTAATCAATAATAATTGTAATTACATGTGATTCTATAATATATTTTTTTTGTTAAAAAATTGAAACGCATTACAATTTGCTATTTAGCATAATTAACATTTCGAGGATATCAGGTAAAAAGGAGGATTGTTATGAAATAAAAATATGACAAAATCGAGTATGCGAATTGCAATATATTTTGCAATTAAAAATAAATTTTTACATTACAAACATTACATAAGTTTCGTTGTAAAAACTTAAAACTGTAAGAGTACAAGTATTCTATATAAGTAAACACTAACGATCACAAAAGTACTTAAACAAATTATCTTATTTTATAATCAGACTTTATCGCTATTTAAAAAATAAATAAATAATAAATTGAATACGATTTGGATTTCACTACAAATTTTGTTCACTCTGCATGTTCGCAAAGTGGCAACTACTGTAAGCTCCATTAGCAAAACTACTCGACTTCCAATCTCTCCTTGACCATATCAGCAACTGACTGCGCGCGGACCTCTTGCTCATCGTCCGCGGCGCTTAGCCTCGCTCGTCTCTCGCTTAACCCATATTATACCCGCCATGGCGTCGTGGCCGGCTCGCGCGTTTCGCAACTGCAGCTCTCTCTCCCTCCAGCGGCTTTATCGGCGGCCGTCCATCTCCTCCGCGGCGCGTCGCCGGGGCCCTCTCTCGATTTCCTGCTGCATTATTTACGAGCGCGCGGATGCGTTTTCGCCTTTCGGCCGACCTCTGCCGCTCGCGCGTCCTCGAGATAAGCATCGCCCCCAGCGCGCTCTGCTCCAGGCCACTTGTAAACAATGCCCCGACGCTCTCTTTTTTTTTCGCCTCCTCTCCACCTTTTTTTTTCTTTTTGGTCGGATCGCCGTCATAAATTCCGTGGAGCGCCGCAATTATTCAGCGGCCTGGCTCCAAATCGTCCGCATGAATCACCCGGGCAATTCGCGCTGATTACCCAGGCCCGGCGGTCGGCCGATAAGGGAGACACGGCGAGCCGCTGCCCGGCGAGTCTCGTTTTTTTTTTTTCACGTCGACGCCGCTTATAAGTATAGGAGCTTCCTTGTTTTTTTTTTTTTTTTTTTTTTTTGCCGAACTGGCTCACGCGGTGACGAGCCGAGCTCTTCAACCTTGACATGCTCAGGCGCGCGCGGGCAGATAAGGATGCGAAAATTGGGACGATTATGAGCGCGCGCGCGCACGCTGAGCTTCCGATGAGGCACCGGGAGTCCCCTACTAGCACGAGATGCTGGCTGCCCATTGTTTGGCGTAATTTACCCGCGAGTAGATTTTATGGTTTTAGACTATCGGTAGGTTTCTAAGGGAATTGTTTTGGTAATCACTGTTGAAATTATCACGAATTTACACTTTTTTGGTATTTTTTTTCGTTTTGTATTTAAATTAATAAAAAAATGCTGAACATATAGTGTAATAATATTTATACTTTACTGTTTTCTCAAGTTTGAATCTTGGAAATACTGATTTATTAATAATCGTTTCAGGATTTGCTCTAAGAAAAATTAAAATATCTATATTATAATCAATATATTTATTAAGTCCGAAGATGCAAATGACTCGTTCATTATTTATCTATATTATCATGTAATAGTGTTATTCAGTTCGATGATTCCTGATTCGTCACACATAGTTTTTGTGGAATATTAATCTATGCTCTGTATAGAAGACTTTTGTGGACTATGCAGGTTCCAAATAATTAGTCCATAATCTTCCATGTTTCATTCTCAAATCCTTCATGTACGTGGTCCAAGAGTACTTTCCTTCGACTCTCACAGTATCTGAATTTATCCTGCACTTTTTGTTTAATTTCTATTATATCAATATCACCTGTGAGGTCTCTTTCAAGATACCCTGAAAGGCATTCAATAGCATTTTCTAAATCCTTTTGATTTTCTTCAAAGATAGCAGATTGATTATTTTTTTCAAGATAATAAGCAAATGCATAAGTGTACATTAAGGTCTGTCTACAGGAGCACAGTATGTCGACAGCTTTACTCAGAAATTGGACCTCAATCCAACTCCAGCTGTGCTTATTCTGTATTTCTTCCATTTTTTCCTTAACAGTATCATATAATTTACCTTCTAATTCCAACGAATTCAAGTGATTAACGTATCTGTTGGAATAAAACAGGTATCTATGAAGAGCGATCTTTGCATCACTTACCAGTCTATTCTTCTGTTCATCAAAAACATTGCAATTATATCCGTTAGAGACATGAGATTTCCATAAGGTCAGGCACATCCAACAAAATTCAATTCCACAACTTTTATTTTTACAAATCATATGATTGCAACCACCATTTTTCTCGATAGGTACATTGCACTTTGGACAATCTTTTGTATTTGCTGTAATCCAATTGCACGTTTCCAAATCATCAACACACTTTTTTAACCACTTTTTGAGAAGTCGACATGTAATTGGTTCGTGCCAATTCTCAGCACATTCAAAACAAAAAGTATTATTGCACCTGCAGGTAACAGGTTTAGATGCCACATACTGAACCTTGATGGCATTGTTGCAGTTTGGAGTTGAACACCATCTTAAAAGCCTGTTGCACTCAACAAAACTGTTCGTGATAAGATGCTGATATTTTAATTTTACTTTTGAGGCTTTAACGAGGCGCATAACAGTACCATCATCAACAAAAATGTCACATGTATGCGCAGCGCATGTTATTGTTTGGCCTATTCCTTCTTCCATAATTTTTGAGGTTAGATATTCACACCAACAGTGTTTACAAAATTGATGTCCACATTGCAATCCAGTCATCATAGATGATGGTAAGGTCAAAAAACAGATTTGACATTCTTTATTATCAATTCTACTCGAAAAACTTTGTTGGAATGACGAATTTTGTGAAGTTCCATTGTTACTAATCACTGCATCCTTACTAAAGGTATTAACAATGTGAGCTTCTTCAAATAATTTTTCTTGATTATCATCATAAAATCTTTCCATCAATTTCTCTTTATCCCATTTAAAATGATTTAACAAGATCCTTATGGTTGTTGCTGGCATCGTTATTACTGCCTTGACATCTTTTATGGTATTTTCCATATAACTTACTATTTCTTCCGTGGAAAGAATCTCATAAGGATATTTATCAGCAGATTTGTCAACGAAGTCAAAATCATCACTGTCAGAGTTATTTCCCAAATTAAAATCCTCTTCTTCTGAATGAAATCCGTCGGAAAATACCTCTTCTTCTGAATCCATTATAGATTAGGTAGATTTATTGTTTAAAGTCTCTTAAAATGTGTCCCTCACTACACAAAACTTCTTTGCTGATGCTCCTTGTCACTGCTTCAGTTTCTTTGCGAAAGCATTGTTCTTCATTCAAATGATTACACTGCACTACCCTCAGCGGCCTTTACTGTTAAACCAGTGTAGCCAAGTCAGTAATATATATAGTAATTAAAACACATACAAAAGTGGCTATAAATCGCCACAACCTGGCTACACTGTGTTAAACTGCACTTCTCACTTAAATACTCCGCTCCGATCTAAGCGTCGCTTCGTCCGATCGGTCCGATACTCTCCGCTCCGACTGCAAGTCTGCAACTGTCTATGCTTGGGGTCTGAAGTCAAGACCTTCCCCCTGCGTGCTGCGACTCGTCCAACACTAGGATCGAGAGTGGTGCTGATGCGCACGTGGGAAAACCAGAAATGCCCACGTCAGTAATGTAGGGCCGGATCGTGCCTGCAGAGTGGGGGTGAGTGAGCTCGCCAGCTATTGGCCGACAGACGGTATACAATATCACCTCGTCAGCTGGTAGTCTGCCGGCGGATCCCCTAAGCATAAGTCCCCGATAACATTGTTTAATACCTATATTTGCAATAAAAGAAAGAGATACAGTAAATGATTAAATTAACAATTAGTATTTTCGCAATTTCAATTCATAATCGTTTATACATCATCAATACATTTTTCATTATTGTTGGATGCAGCGGGAAAACAAAATGTCGAGTGGTCGTTTGAGTGCGCGCGCATCTAACGTGGTATAGTTGCGCGCCTTAGCGTCACCAACGATTGGATGCCGACTGGCCCACGGGCAACACCTCAAGGGCTCTTGGAGAAACAAAGGAAGATTAATAGTACATTTCGATACAAGTGCGGGAATGTGATTTTTAGTCTCGTGTGATGTTTGCGAAAAGGTCACACGAGGTTAAAATCACAACCTCGTACACGTATCGAACCGTATTTTTCGATACAACGTGTGCAAAGTACGATTTTACGAAGCTGATTTTAAGGCAGCGTGTGCAAAATCGTCGCTTTGCGCACGGCGTGTCGAAGATACATTTATGGTGTAATTATTATCCTACCTTCACAACTTCCGACTACACTCTGCTCAGATTAAAACAATAATATACAAAAAAGGGAAAATCACAGTTATTAACGAGTAGTGCAAAAATTTTTTATAATGAGTAACTAGGTAATCAATAAAAATTCACATCTATTTAAATCCATTTACATTACTCGTCTAAACAAATAATCAGCATATCATGAACGTAATTGATAAACAGACAAAAGTATAAATCACGCACTTTCCGTGAACCAGCCTTCCATCCCCTCAAATTTGAAAGCTCATAATCCCCAATTCCCCCACAACAATATATTTTGTCGAATCCGCTGTATGCTAATGTCGTCGGCCGATCCCTAGCCGATAAGCTCTAATTTCATGTAATAATGAGTGCGCCGCCGTGGTATCAATTTTACAGACGCTTCCCCGGCCGCCTCCGTTTTCTTATCGCGGATGTGCCTCCCGCGAACGAGCGACTCATTTTTAACCCGGGACGGCACGTGCCGCGCGTTTAATGGCTCGTAACCTATAAATTTTCCACTTCACATAATCGATTCCGCGGGAGTCGGGCGCGCCGGCAAAAAAAAAAGAAAAATTCCTCGACACACTCGACTTTTTCGAAGACTCAATCGCGTTCCCACCTCGTGTATACAAATGAGCGCACGTCGTGATCCGCGATTTCCCTCCGCACTTAATTCGCACGTATTGGGAGCTCGGTCTGTAAAGACACGATGCTATCGGATAATTAATTTATCAAAGCGCAGTATTATGAGTTACTTTTTTTTTTTTTATCGCCACTGTATTTGAATATCAGAGCTGTCGTGATCGAAATTAAGTCCAGTTTTACTTCGTCGTAAAAAAAGACGCGAATTAAAAACGGTTGTTGAAATTGTGTTCTGTTTTTAGCAATAGACAGTGATTTACGTATGTAATTTTTTTTTATTTTGTCGAGTTTTTGTCAGTAAATTTCAACGTCACGTAGATGTTCGTTGGTACACTTCCAGATCTTTTTTTGATTGTACTTAAAGTATATAATTGAAGGAAGATTATTTATTTGCACGGCAAATGCATTAACACCGTGACCGAAAGTATAAATGTAACTTGCTAATTTATGTACGAATTCAACAGTTAAATAAACTCTCGTTACGTCATTCAAGTTTTTTCTTGTCATCGTCCCGGCATCGTCTGCTCAGCTAAATTCCATCCATGTAAATTCCATCCATGTCAGAGCGTTATCAAAAAATTCATTGGGTGGTACAACGGAAAGGAACAAAAAACAAACGGAATAGAGTTAGAGAGTAGCCAATTTCAGAGTTCAGCGGCAAAATGATCCACACACTAATCAACTTTATAGCACGCCGTGCGGAAAACGCCCGTTTACCGCACGCTAACCTCAATTTGCATGTGATAAATTGGCGTTTTCGCACGTTGTACTATAAAATATCGTAATATACTAATATATACTATTCTAGTTGCTTATTTAAGGTTACAATGACAAAATCGCTGATCTCTGTTTCTTTTTTCTTTTTTTTTTTGGCGCTGTTCATTTATTAGTGATGCAAATGGAGATTTTTTAAAGATTTTTTGGTAACTAACTAATGAATAAAGAGCATTTACTCTAAATGAAGAGTGATTTTTACTAGAGTAATGATTATGTAGAATATAAATATTATTATTAATAAAATTACATCTATCTTATTGTTACATTTTTTTTTTGTTTCAGGTAAGTTTAAAAACATGCATTCTAAAGTCGCTGTTCACGTAAGTTTTTAGAACTTAATTCCAAACGTATCTTTATTTAAAATAATGGTGATTTAAAAGTAGATTCACATTTTTCTCCAAGTACGTTACATACAATAAGAAGATTTAAAGTATAAAATTCAAATTTTTATCATAAATTTTTTGCAGAAAAACTTGTTTTAAACTGCCGTTAATGAAGTTTCTTTACTTGCTTGAATAATTTCAAACGATCAAGCAGATAATTTTCCTTGTTCTCCAAGCAATAGAGCAGGTCTTTGTGATAAAGGATGGAGTAATAGAAATAATGAAAAAAAAATGCAAATTACTCTAATTTCAAATGCGCATATTCACAGATATAATTCCAATTTTGAGTAAAATTTACTATCCTAGTTCGATAATTATGTGATAAAGATATGAATAAAAGGTTATATACCCATATTGTAGTAAAGGTTCTCAAAAATTACTATAATATAGTTATATCTCGCACTTAGAAAAAAATTGATTGGTTGCGTAGTACAAATTAGTGTAAATATGCCATAATCTTCATAAAAATTAAACTGCATTTACTATGCAACTTAACAAATTTTCTTATAGTCGACCATGAAGTCTACTTGTTAGTACAAAACATAGTAATTTTTGTTGAGCCATTCTTTTCCCCGCACGTGTACGTGCTTGTGAATATGCGTGTATGTGCAACGTCAATTGCACACACTCTCCGCACAACGCCATCACCGTCACCTCTGCTCGTTCGGATGCCAAACAAAAGTCAAAATAGGCACCGACCTCCTTTCCTAAATCCGATAAACAAAAAAAAAGCGCAAAACCCGAGCATCTGGAATTTTTGCAAGAAAAAAATAAGAAAGGAAGGAGCCTCGACTTAGTGCGTCTGCGGCGGCGTTGGCTGATGTCATGCGTTATTTCGAATAGCAACTGCGCCGTCGCGCCGCGGCGCGTCGTGTCGCCGCCGCCGCCGCGGAGAGAAAAGGAGGAGACGACGTGTCGGGCCATTACAGGGGCCGACGCACACACGCCGGCCACCGTATGCGTATATATGCACGCGCCAGGCGCGAATACGATCAACACATAACCGCGGCGCGACAGCGTGCCTCGTCTAAAAGTCAAGCGACGAGCGCAGCTGACGAGCTGCGCGTTTCTTTTCTCCTCCTTTTCTTATTTCTTGCTCGTTGAAAAACTTGGAATTCATTCGGTGGCGGTGAACATTTTTTTTCGTCGCGGGTGTGCCGTCATGGTTTTTGTTAATTTGGAGTATCGATTGCAATGAAGTCTGAAACTGTTATACATAATAAAGTCTATATCAGCAGTAAAAAAATATATTATTTACTTTGTAATTGTAATTGGCTTTTATTCGACGCTGATTCGTCTAAAACGAAATTGAAATTGGCTCCCTTCTCGTTTCAGAATGTACTGAAACTATTAGTGAATTTAAGTCATCAGTCTAGCCTTTCTGTGCTTCCTTTTAGCTTAACTTTATTTTTGTTAATTTGTTAATCGATATTATTTTTTATATATTTGGAATGGTTTCCACGCCACTGGCTCCTACGTCCAGCTTTAGCGCTTTTACTCCACTCCCCTTTATTTTACATTTTTATTATTTACATTCCATAAATCCCCATCTCCCTATCCCCTCCACTCCGCATTCGCCCAGGGTTATGCCTGTGGAGCGGGGAAAACCTGTGGAAAAACCGTGAAGGGATAAATGCCGATTAGGAAAATCTGCCCCGGAATCGTCGATGCATTGCATTGCATCCCAAGGTCAATTTTTCTCCGAACACTTAGCTGTGCTATTAAGTCTAGCCCGACTGGGCTAATTATGGCAGGTTCATTAAGCCATCGCCTAATAGGGATTAAAGCCGACTGTCGTCTGTGAGACTATACCGAACTACCGCCTCGTCGTTGCATCTGTTAATAAATTGACCTCTGAGGTAATAAATCGAAGGAAAATATGACGTACTGAGCAATATATATACGGTAAATTTGAAGGGCGCTTAAGCTTGGTCATAAAAGTTATTGTCTTAGAATTCGCTCTAATGACCGTAGCGGACTGAACAACACTGAGGTAGCGGTAGGCTGGGCCATCGAGCCAAATGTATACTATTATTGAATTACGCAGCTTAAAGATGTGTAAGGGATAGAAAGGCATAAAGGGACGTTAAGGTAAAGTTATACAAGTAGGAAAAAAATTTTTTTGCAAGACCGTTGAAAATAAAAAAATATTTCATTTTAAATTAAAATTAAAGAAACTCAATATTGCACTTATTCAATTAATTTATGTTTATATACTTATTTTAAGTAATTAATGCATTTATATTTGAATGTTCGTTTTGCATATACTTTTTCTGTTCACACATTCACATTCACATTTTATTTGTTCAGTTGTTTTAGTTTTCCAGATGTTTTATTATATTCCTCTCTTTATAATATCTTATTGTATCTGAATTAATTTTTGAACATTTTTATCAAGTCATTTTTTTTATCATTTTATTCTTATTTAATCAAAATGTTCACAAACAATTTATACAGTATTACGTGTTATAATACAGCAATCAGAACATCTTTTTTGTTTTGAAATAGTTTAAATACCGACAGCTAAAGAAATATTCGCCGAATACCATTATATACACACTTAAGTTATTCAATCGATGAATTTGATTTTTACAAATAATCAGTACCTTCAAAATAATTCAATCATCAAAACACTACTTCAAATAGCTTGAATTACTGAAGAACATTAATTCACGGTTTCATAGGAAAATTAATCAAAATCAAGTTTAAATTGTGAAACGATTGAGATTCCTTAAATACTTTCATTGCATTTAAAAATACACACGAAAGTTCGGAACATTTTACAGAAGTTTAAAATTTTACTAAACGTTTTTCAATTAGAAAATCGGTCTTTTTACTCTACTTTTAAATATTTTTACATCGCCTTATAAAGTAATGAATATATTCGTGATTACAGAACGGTTATTATATAACACTAAATATTACATTTTTAATTAAAATGTTGGTTTCCACGCAGCCGAATAGGCCTAGCGCGTATCCTCCAAACCTTTATTATTCCTTTCTTTAGTTACATTCCTTACATTTTTCCTATCTAAATGCTTAGTACCTAAAAAGCCCTCTCTATTTCCATACCGCATTTGCCCAGGGTTATGCTTGTGGGACGGGGGAAACCTATCGCCAAACCCAGTGGGATAAATGCCATTTAGGAAAACCCGCCCCCCGGTGTGGTCGTTGTATTGAGGTGGCACAAATTTGATGCCCAAGTCACATTTCGTAGGCTTGGGCACCGAATTCGTCCAGCTCACACCTCCCGCTCACTTTGTTGAGTGTGGAGCAACACCTAACCGATCAACAAGGCCCCCTCGTTGGGGAGCGGTCACCCATCCAGGTAGTAAACCGCCACCAAGTCAGCTTAACCTTCCTGATCGCCCGAGGTGTGGCCCCGCCACCCCGCCAAAGCGTCGGTTATTACGTTTTTAATTATTGTTTAAAAATTTTAAATATGAAATCATATTTTAATTCATATTTTAATATGATTTCATATTTAAAATATTCATATTTTAAATGAAAAATAAAGTAAATTTGTATTTGTTCGCATGGCCGGTATTATGTTAATATTTATATATTGCATATTATTAAAATAATTCATATATTTTCTTTGTAAATTGGACATAATTACAAATTACCTGCGCTGTAACTTTGATTAATAATTATTAATGGGCAGTTGCCGAAGAATTATGAAATTGTCCCCTCTATCGTTTTGTTTGATTAAATGGATGCAACAAAACTATGTAATTTGTAATTTGTTATTTATAGTTGGTATGCGCATGCAAAATGAATCAAAAACTAAGCTACCCTAAAGAAGTTTAACTTCATTATTCAGTTTCATTTCTGCTCGGTTAGTTAAAAGACCTTCAAGACCCCGTTAATACATTAAATTTATACCGGTTATTTAAAAAACCACTACGTTTTACTAAGCAATCGTTTTTACAATTTTGATAAAGAAAAAGTGGCGACAATGTCTCTTTAATATTGTCACGTAAAATACGATTACCGCAAGCTGTAGAATGACAGGATGATTTATCCTTTATGTGCATTAAGTAGCTATAGGCAAATGAAGAGACACAACCCAATGAGACTATTTTATTCATGGAATCGTGCACGCGGCCAGTAATGATTGGCAAGGTTTAGGTAGCAATTACGTTCATCAACTTTTTCACTTTACGATTAGGGTAAAACCTTATTACCGCGATGTATCTGCGGTGTACTTTTTATGATAGGGGAAGATTCTACTCAGTGGTTGGGAGAAAGTTTTTCATAAAAGACAATACTTTTTTCCCTTCGCCTGTATAATATCTGAGCCTATGGACTTTACTGGTGTATCAAAACTGTTTTTAGTCCTTTCATGAAAATATTGCTGTACGCTCTTGGCCTACTTTAATTGTTATTTTAAATTCAATGTACATTATGTACTGCCTAGAAGTAGTGGTAATTATGATAATGCCGGAGTGAGCGAAGATTTAATAAGTTCGGTAAATATTGTGTTTCCAAATTTCACGTTTTTGATAACAGAATTGGATGCTCTGATTTAATAAGATTACCAACACGGGGAAATTAATATCTCGCCTGATTAAAAATAATAAATTCAATCCAGTATAAATAAATTTCGTAAATCCAGTGTATTTATTTGCTCATACTCACACACACACACACTCAATAAAATTAATAAGTGCACCAAAATTGCGATTGAGACTTTTCGATCCATCGACGCATAAAAAAACTGTAATCTCATAAACACCCGCCAGGATTATGATAATGATCGGATTTTTCCGCTCTTGCATACTCGATCATACCGGCGGCTTATCAAGGCCTTAAAAGAAATTTTTTCAGTCATCATAGTCAAAGCGGCGCATTATTTATTGTCGGGCCCTTCAAAGCTCCTTAAAAAGAAGAAGCGCGCGCGCGCGCAACTTTGCGTCGCCCTTTTAACGGTACACACGCTTCGTGAAATTCAAGCCAGCGTAGCGTGCGCTCGCTGCAACGAAAAAAAAAGTCGATTTTCCACATTGCCCTCCTCCCACCTCCCGCTCCGCTATAAATTTCCCTTGCCTCGAAAAACCTCGTGGCGGCTTCTAATCGCCGAGCGGAAAAGCTTCGCGCACGGCGCTGCCGAGGCTGCTTCGAAGGGGTCAGCGGAGAACCGAAAAAAAAGCAACGAAAAAAGAAAAGAGAAGAAAAAAAAAATCGTCGCGCGAAAAAGGAAGGCGAGGTGTAGGCGTGCACGAGTTTTACATAATCCGTCCGGGGCCTCCCATTATCGCCGCGGCCTATCGCGCTTCGAGGCATTTAGAAAAGCGGCTGCACGCGATGGCTCGCGCGCGCTGGCGCGCCTTATCGCTCGATACCATCGCCGTGTTCCGCGCGCAAGTGTACGTACATGTGTGCGCGCGCACGCGAGCGTGTGTACGTACGCTCGTGCGCAAGTATACCTGGGTGCGTAATATAGGAGAGCGTGTGTGTGCGTGCGTCCGGCCGCGAGAGCGCCGTTCTCACCGTAACAGCGGTAATGACGAGAATTAGCGGGCGGGAGGGAGAAGTCGCGGTACAATTACCGACGCCGCGGAGCGCGATGGACGCGCGGTTTTTACCCGGGCGCGCGGGGCTCGGCTTTTGTTCGCCGGCCCGGCGAGCTCGGCCCAAGCCGACCGACGGGCGTCATGGCGCCTCGCCGAGGCCTTTTTCAGGTTCAGGGATACCAACGCTGAAAAAGTGGTCTAGTCCGCTGGTACAGTCCTCGGTAAGTTTTGCAAAATGTTTCGCAAAGGTCGTTTTGTTTTTTTTTTTTAAGCCTCACCTTTTTTTGGAACCGAATTGGTACCTCCTTTTATTTCGAGCGGCATACTGTTCATCGTGCATTTCGCTGTAAGAAAATTGCGATTGCAAAGTTAAATATATAATTGTAAAAAGACATCAATTACGTAAAAATTAAGCAGATTACGGAATATATTATGCGTATCTGTTTGAGAGTAGGGCATATTTGAATTCTGGGAATGATAGAGGAAGATAAGGGCAATAACAATGTTAATCGGATGATGATGTAGTTGCAAGTATTGCGGCATACTTTTTACGACGATGAAAAAAAAGTTTTTCAAACAGTTTTTGTAACGGAATGAAAAAACTTGTACAATTTTTCATTAAACGAATTAATGATTTGTAAAAATTGCTATAAAAACCATTTATTGATTGTGATATTACTAAACAGTTCGCGATTAAAATAATTTGAATGAAAATTTTTTTCCTTACTACTTGAGAAGGTTATAACTAATCCTACTAATTAAATTTTAAATTTCGAAGAAGTAGTCACTGTATTATTTCTACAGAATTTGTTAGATAATTACTTTAGAATAATTAATTTGTTTGAAATGTAATGTCAATCGTGCATGTTCAAAATTACATTTTAAATCAAATCTATTACTACTAATAGTAAAATAATAAAAAAGTAGTAAAATAATCTCTAAATATTGAAAATAATAAATCATGTATATATTATTTAACACCTAATATTTCGCATAATAAATCACACATAAATTATCGGGCACGTTTTTATTACTGCGGCAAGTGACTAAAAACATCTCACTTAAGCGCAGTAAATCTCCTTTCTTGGTGTAATTTGTCATTTTTTAAAGCGTTCAATTTTATTCATCGACATATCCTACAATTTTCACGATAAAAAAAGCATCGTAACCCGTAATAATTTATACATTTGTATCACGTCGTCGTCGCTTATTCGCATCACTTTCCTTTAGCTGCTCGTTTCATTGATTATTTTAAGATGTGCATACAATTCATTTTATGCTAATATTATGTGTTTGATCTGGAAAAGACCTTTATCAAAATTAATAAATATTTATTGGTTTTATATAAATATTTATAGGCATTGGAATAAACATGTATGCAAAAATATACGTTTCACTTTCTATTGTTGGAGAATTGTGCGTTAGGAAAAATTTATTATCACACGTTTATCAATAAAACAGCAAAAGTGCAAGTATTTAAATTTTATGATTTTGATAAACTAAACATTACATCGTTAAACATTTTATGAAGCAGCCTTCATCGATGTAGCCCTTCAAAATAATAAATCTAACGAAATTGATATTATTTCACTGGAATCGCGCATAGATAAAAAAATGTTTAAAAAATACATTATTTTTACACTCATTTCAGTGTTGCAAATGTATATTATTTATTAAATTGTACCAATATTATTTTGCGATATTTCAGATACACACAATTTGAAACAACATCGAACATGCACAAATAAATGCAGATATTTTTACAGTCGCACGCGTTATGTATAGGTGAGATGTAATAAGACCTATTCGCTCGTATGATCGTCGTTTATTTTCTCATGAACTAAATCAATTTGTGTATTTTGAATATCGACGTAAAATTGAAATAAATGTTAACATTTAATTGCTCGTAGATATCTGATGAACGAGGTTTTTGTTTTCATTCTGTCGAGCTACGATATTTCGTTTATTAAAATCGCGATAAAAAGGTTAAAGTATCATTTTGACCATTTACTAAACAATTAAAACTGACCAGGATACACTTTTGAAAATTTGTACTATTTAATTTGCAGTGTACCTGTATTGAAGCTGAAAGTACAAACAATTTTTTGTTATAGGAGTTTCAACCTGATATATTCCAGTCTATAAATAAAATTCGGAATTAAAAAAAGCTCGTCCTCAGCGAAGATTGAAAAATATTTTTAGCTTCACAAAATTACATATTTCGTAATATCCAAAAATTATTTTAGGCTTTGAGAATAAATTGTTCCTATCTCAAGAGTACTATAAATTCTTTCTGAATAGATTAATAATCAAATTGTTCAAATGTATTGTTAATATTTTTATAAATAGTGCAAAATTTTTAGATAAGATGGTGACTAATCTTAATTTGGGGAAATTTTGAGGTTACGTAGTGTAACTTCTATTTACAAATAACCTTATTTTGTTGAAAAACAAATCGAACTTTTACATAAATCTGCTTTGCATACGATTAAAGATAATATTCTAATTTTGCGCATTACCACCTGTAGCATTATTACTGTAATTTTTTAAAAAGTGTGATATAAAAAAATACCTTAATACCATATTAATTATTTATAACAAATACCGCAGTTGACCCGCTTGGTTATCAAAAACAAGATATAAAGAGATTAAACTACAAATAGATAAAATAAAAAAAATTTTTAAGCACCTCTCCAAACTAGCGATCAAGACCCTTACACCTTCACTGACGGAGGTACCTAAGTCTCGGGGATGGCGCTCCTTTCACTTTTCCGCGGCCACTCGCGGCTGGCCATAAATCCCCGGAAAAATCGTTCGGTCGGCTCCACGGGCGCGGGGAACAAAGCGCGCGAGGAAGAGAGAGAGAGAGAGAGAGAGAGAGTACACCACGGGGATATATAGGGCGGTGCGCGAGGTCGTCCGGGGTGGTGCTCGCGGAGCCTCCGCGTCCCTCTCCTCCCGGCGGCGCTGGCTCTGAAAACTCGGTCAAAGTCTCGCGTCGCGTCGCCGTCTCTCTCTCTCTCTCTCTCTCTCTTTCTTTCTCTCTTGCCGCGCGCCGAACCGAAGGGTCGCCCGGACCACCGCCAGCTACCGCCCGCCGGGATATGTTGCGTCGCCGACGCTGAGTTACGCCGGAGTAAGCCTTCCCCCTCCTTCCCGCCGCCCCCGCGGCCGAGCGCACTTTCTTCGGGTAGACGACGCTGCCGTTGGCTTTGTTTCGGGGGCATTTTACCGCTGTTGCTGCGGGAGTTTTTGGTTTTGTAAAGAGCGCCGCACTTCTTTTTTCGAGGGATATTTCTGCAACGGACTGACCAGCTCACTTGTTTATAAAAGAACATTTTTTATTATGTGGCAAATTATGTGGTGGATTATGCCGTTTAACAAACTAAAAGATTAACATTTTTTATACTTCAAATTATAATCTTTTTACACGATATAGGTATTAGTTAAATTCAGTTGAAAAATCTACTTATATTAAGACTTTCCTTTTATTTATAGCGGATTTTTTGAAAATTATAACGAAATTGGTTACGAAGTTACCTGATGATAAATAATTATGTATTCAAAAATAGAAACTTTAAAAAAATGCATTTAATTTAATTATCTTAAATGATTGAAAGAATTTATTTTTGATAAGGAACAATTGAAATTTTAAGTTAATACCACTTAAAGTGTTAATACACTTTATCATACACTATAAGTAGAGTATGAAAACATAACTAGAAAAGATTAATGTAGCGCTAGTTCAAAACTATGATTATAAAATCATCAAATAACTTTCACCTTATCCGCTTTTGATGCGAATGAAAATGCATAATAGGATAATGACTTAAGTGATTTAACTTTATCTCAAAATAAATTAGTTATAATTTGACGTAATAATTATTATCTAGCTTAGTATCCGTTGCTCTCATTGTGATTATTACGCGCAACTGTTATGATCATCAGCAAACGTGTTATAATTTATATTTAACGATCTTATCTGATGTTCGAAATGCCTTCGAGTGTTAGGTTTTATTAAGCACCGTGAATTACACGTGTTAATATGTGCTTAATGTCACAGCATTAATTCAGTAATTACTTTCATTTATCTATTTTTTTCTTCGTAATTCCTTTAATTTTTTTTAACATATAATTCTACATAATTAATTTATCTTTATGAAAGTAGACAAAACACTTACTAATAGACTAATATTTTTCTTTCATACGATAAGTGTTACTGCGATTTATCAATCTGTTTTATCACCAATTTGTCTATATCGTAGATTAAATTTTAATTCTGCAATAACTAAAAATATTTGTACTAAAATGTTTAACTGCTTAAATACTGTATATTACTCTATATTTTATAACAATATTAAATCCAGAACACTTGTTGCTACATCTATTTTCATAGAGCTTACTTTATTCCATCTGAATCGATTAAATTACTGTACTCGATATGCATAATTGTTTTGAAAATCAAATTAAAAAATTAAAAAACACTCAAACATTTGTCTATACCGTAAAAAAAATAGTCACCACAGGAGTTCTGGTATTGTCAAGAAGCCACGAATAAATAACAAGCAACAAATTGCATTTCCGATATCGTCGGCGTAGTTATTATGTTGCAAAGTTTACATATTAAACTTAATCTAATGGATAAAGGAAATTGTATTTAATTATTAGCCGTTTCAGATAAACTTGCAAATGAATGTTTGAATGTGTCGATTGTCTACTAACTTATACAGCAGCAGTGCTGCACTCGATGATGGTAATTTCACCTAATTTTTGACTCTGCGTAAATAAATCCAGAATCTAATCTAATCTAACCTAGAATTTCTTAACAAAGTAAGCAGCGGATTATTTCGTGCAGCTCGAAATAAGCCCAAGTCCGCCGATCCTGCACAGCCAGCCGTTTCCTCCAGTGACTCACCGGGCGAATCGAAAGCGAAAAAAAAAATCCCGAGAGAACCTCACTGTGGAACCAGCCGCATGCATGACGCAGAAACACTCCACCCCGGTGGTGGGAGGAGGTGCGCGCGCGCGCGCGCGTCGGCGAGGAGAGATGATTACAGAACCGGCCGGTGGCTTTCTCGACTGCGTTACGAATTCCTCGCGATCCTCGCCGTACGAGTGGCAGGCATTTTCACGAAGGTTAAACCTGTTCTTCCTCCCCCCCTGCGCCTCGTACCCTCCTCGCGCTCCGCCCTCTTTCGGGGCATTGATCACGCGCCGACGTGATCGAGGGTCCGCTCGAAAAAAAAGAGGGAAGAATGCAAGCGCACGGGATTAGCTTGTTAACCCCGGCGACCAGTTGTATTGCGATGACGTAATGACGTTTATATTTACCCTCCTCTTCCTCTCTTCCGACGCGTCCTTCGCCTTTTCGCGTCGTTTCCTATCGGTCGTACCTCCGCGGCCCTTCCTCTGCTTATGCATTATACTCCACCGTCCCCTCCTTTTCGATTGACTCGTTTGCAATTTTTCGATTCTTGTCCGGAGAGTTTTTTTTTTAAAGCCCTGGTTCGAAAGTTAAGTAAATGTTTTTTTTGGATGAGAAGCGGAGTTTGTTGTATTTGTTAATTGTCCGTGAGTGATAGATGTTTAAATGGATAGAACTAACGCGATAATTACATGTACCGGATATAGTACTTAAGTGATGGTAAAAATAAAAAAATCTACTTGCAAAAAAATGCAAATAATTCTCATGTGGAAGAGAGAAAAATTTTAAAAAAATTTCTTTTTTCGGAAAAAACGGAACTTGTCCGAGTTTGATTGGTTCAGTTTTCACTCGAATCGATTTATTTTTCACTCTTCCACATACTGAGAGATTGATGATTAATTGATTGTCATTCGTGTCAAAATTCAAAACAATTTTAATGTTCATTTTTTTCGGAATACAAACTTTTCGAAAGATTTTTAATTTCAACAGCTTAAGAAATATAAAGTGCAATAATTGTTCTCTTTTTAATTTCATTTAATTAATCTCACGGTTTTTTTTTTATTTCATAACTAACGCAACAAATATTTTGACAGTGCATTTTCAAAACATATAGCAACGAAATTGAAATGAGCATTCGCTCACATAGCGCCTTACCTCATCTGCGCCTCATCGCGGGAGATTCGCTGTTCCCGCTCTCTTTAAATACCCGATCGACTCGTCTAATGGCCGGATTTTCGGCGGGGACGCCGCGCGGCACCAGCACTTGCGGAGCCCCCGCATTTGATTTCGCCGTGGCGCGTGCGCTCGGGAGTGCGAATGACAGGTGTCTTTGAAATGGAGATGTTGACTCGTGGATTTTTCCCTAATGCCCCTTTAGAGTGGCGAGCTTTTTTCTAGCGAACGTCGCGCGACTGGATTTTCTCACCTGACGGCGTACAGGCCGTCCGACACCCTTTTATTCGCGCGTCACTTTTCCTCTTAATGCCGCAATTATTTAGGGCGCTTGCCTTTTATTGTTATCACCTCGCTGAAATGCTGAAAGTTTATCAACAATAAATGAATTTGCTAGGATAATGAGAATGTCTGATTATGTTCAATTTTTTGGAAAAGTACATGCACACAAATGAAATGATACGTTCGTTTAACCCTTTAATCAATTAACACTTTATTATGATTTCGTCATTTTCGTTCTCAAAATGCGTTTCTATATTAATAAAGACTAACAATTAAGAAATTTTTGCAAACAAATTATTTTGATATTTTCTTTCTCTTTTGTATTTCTCAATGATACAATAAATATTATAATCTATCTATATATATCCATAAATTTATTTCACAATAATATAGATTTGTTTACTAAAAAAATTCAGAGAAATACTTTTTTGAAATTGTTATAGTTAAAGGTAACACGGGCAATTAAAGGTGGGGGTCATTCAAATCGAGGAAAAATTGATCAGCTTCCGGTTAAGTACTGATACACCAATAATTTTTCAATGAATTGCAAAATTTTTGATTGCCATACTTTCTTCACGTATCGTTTGAACGAGGATTTTAATGAATCGTTAAAATTACCTTAATATCGCAAATTTTAGAGAGTACCGAATTAATAAAGACTCGTTTAATGTTATTTTTATGATGAATATAAAAAAAGAATGAACGAAACTGTCGTTATCCTCCCCGGGCAAAGACGAGTAATATCGCTATTACACAAATTTATGTATGGAGTAATTTCAGGAAAATTTTCACACGAAGGGCAGATTTAATAACACCCGCGTAAATCTGGGTGCTTATTTTGCTTTTTATTCAATTTTCAAAAATGCAAATACTTTTTTCGTCGCACATTACTCCGATCAATTTCTTAGTTTATCTACGTTACGTTTGTTTTATTTTTACAAAAAATGTAAAAAGTTGTTTGTAAAAGTTAATTTTTTCGAAAAAATAGGTACATTCACTGCAATACCCGCTCTTGAACGCGAAGTATTTTTAACATTAGAAGAAAGCCGTGGAACTCCCGAAGCACCGAAGATAATGCCAACGTCGGTATTCAGTTCCAACTCTTATGTCACGTCGGCTGTGTTGCGTGAGTCGGGGCGAAACGGCCAACGATGCGCTTCTTCGTGTGCGCCTGCCTCCTTTTTTCTTCTCTCCGTTTCCCCCGGACGTGTAACGCTAATATTTAACGAACCCTTTTAGACTTTGAGTCGGGTACAGTTCGCCGCTGGCCTACTTCGCGCGAGCACCTCGCGATTTGGGAGCGCGCCGTCGCTGCCGACGGTTTGCTGATTTTAGGCTGGGGCACCCCCCCTCCCCACAGTCTCTGTTCATCGCCATTGTGCAATTATTGCCACTGCTGTTCTGCTTTCTTGGACGCTTAAGTAATAGGACTGAAATCACTCGGGTTACGGGAATCTTTTTTTTCTTGCTTCAGTAATCAGGCGTCCGATATTTAACAAAGCAGAATTTAAAAGAATTTAAAAGATATAATTGTTATTTAAGTTTATGTACTGTTATAGAGTATTACGCTTTTATAACTGATGTGCTACTATGTACAATGATGTTGCTTTTTCGTAAATTTTTATATTAGAAAACTTTTTATATTAGAATATAGTATCAATGGTTACATCTTGATTTTTATATATACATTTATAAAAATGTACATTCAATATTAAGGGGATGCCGAAGTAAATTCTGAAGCTCTACCTTATCAACATTTTGATTTTTCAATTTATTCTTAAATGCAA
>JAXIUT010002854.1:20881-34004 GCA_035586675.1 Eurytoma californica | reverse complement strand
ATATATTTTTTATCAAATGGGTAACAACAAATTCTGTATGAGGAAGCCTCGTGCCAATTTAATTGGCAGCGGTTTTTAAGAAATTATAATGTAGAAATCTTTAAGTGAAAGTGAATAAAAAATCCGACCGTTTATTATTTCTATATTACCAAAAGAAGTGGGAAAAGAGTGTTTTAAAATTCGCTCATTAAAAATAATTTAAACGGGTATATAGATAATTAAATTAAATCATATCAAAGTATCGATAAAACACTACTCGCGAAACAGCATGAAGTCGTAGCAGTGATCGCGTTGTCTTTCCGAGAAGAGTGTTTAAGCTCTAAATTTAAATTTAAAATTACACAGTATGGAAAATTAGGTGCTACAATAAAAGTAAAATTGTAAACGACTTAACTTATAAAATACTATTTTTGCTTTTATTAATTAAAATATTGTATGATGTATAATAATAAACATGCGACAAGAATAGTGATATAATAAGGAAAATTTGAATTCAAATTAAAAATATAGCAAAGGATAATTAAATATAACAGTAGTGCGTGATTAGTTCATTAGTTCATTGTGATTAGAAATAATGTGTGACGATTCTAGTGTGTTGGGATGAAATGTTACTTGCTAAATTTGCAGTATTTCTAATCCCGAAAATTTTCTACGTTTCACAATGTGTATCTGATTTCCGTGAAATATTAGATTTCAATAGTATCCTAATTTCATCTTAGAAGACTATCCATTTCAGTGTAAGATTTAGAACGTCTTAAATAAAGCGTAATATAATTTTACCGATAAATAAAACCATTATTTTTTTTTCTAAGATAAAGTTTATGAAATATTATCTCAAAAAAAGTTTTTATAAAAATGGGTCAGACAAGTCTTGTTATAAATTAGTAGTTTTTATAGATTTTACAATAATTGACCTACATAATAAGATATTCTTTATAATATTCTTATAATCTCTATTTAAGTAAAGACAAAATTTTTTCATTGATGATAAATACACAGAATTGATGATTTTTATATCTCGAATTTTTTTAAAGTAAAAAATGAGTAATTCTTACAAAATAATTTTTTTCCAGATTCTATTTAAAAAAGCTTTCACTTGATGGAATGGTATCACCAGTGTTTGTGTCAGATAAAGGATGCACGGGGTCACCTCGATAACTTTATCAAAGCCAGCAAGTACTGTTACCGTTCGCACTTTATCGATAAAATGAAACGAATTTATTTGAAAAAACCGTGCCAAACTTTAATGAAATCACTTATGCAGCGTTTGATCGTAAGAAAAGGAGGTGGGACTCAACCCCTTCGAAATTACAATAATACCTTCATAATATACCCGTAAACTGAATGTAAGAAAATACTTCAAATTTTTTATCGGCGATAAAGCGCAATATATTTTTACGTATCGTAAATATAAAAAATAACTTTAGTTTTAGTAAGATCGTTTCCTCGACTGGCGTAGATGGATCGCGTCGCCGGTAGGTCGGAAAAGTGCGCGTCGACGACTTTACAGTGGACTCGTCGCGTCAAATTTTTATTTCGACTCGCACGCAGTGCCGCGGCTTTAAAGTTTAATTTATGGCGAACACGGCCATTTCGCCCCCCGGGCGGCACCGGCTCTTTATCGCGCTTTATTGAATCCGACGCATTTCCTCGCACCGATACCCGCTGCAAAATGGATATCTGGGCATTCCGCTCGTTTCACCGCCAATCCCGAGTGCTCGGAAGCGTCAATTTTCGCCCGATCCCCCAATGTCCAGATTTTTTTTTATATCATCGCCCAAATGTTTCCCGACCGCTAACCTTCTATACATGGCGGTGTGCCTTTTTTTTACGATTCAGGGCGGGAGCGCGATGATTTATACGAGTCCGACGCGTTTCGCTGGGTCTAAGAAAGCCGGCGCGCGGTTTCGATTTACGCGTCGTAAAAGGTCTGCCCGAGTGCGGGGCATCGATTTTCGGGGCTAACAAGCGGCGACCGCTCGCGTTTCCTCAACTTCTGCGCGCCGACAAACTCGCGTAATTTAGTCTCGCGCTAGGGCCCTTAAGGGGGTTGTTTCGACGGCTCCCCCCACTCCGCGCCGTACTTTCTTCGCCCACGCGCTAGCAACTTACTCGCCACGCACACACGCGCGTCTGGTCGCACGCGTGTGATACGCGCTAGGCGTTTTGAATACGCGACGAGCATTCATCCCCGAGGCGCTGATTTGCAGCTGCTATTGCGAGCCTGTGCTGTGGATCGTCCAAAGTTTTGGGGGAAGCATCGCGGAGATTTGTGTGGAAATGCCACAACATTTAATTAATTATTAAACTAGTTTAATTAATATTAATTTAATCTCTGCTCTCAAAATGTGAAAGAGTGAAATCTACTCGATTTGAGTGGAAATTGAGACAAACTTATGGTTAGAAATGTTTATAAAAAACTGATTTTTTCTGAAAAAGGATTTCTCTCCAGAATGGAGTAATTTTTTTATACTCTTTTACATTCTGGGAATGTAGGTTGTGTTAGAAAAATAGATAGAAAATTGTTTTGATTACTTGTTGAATATTCCATTGAAATTTTACTTTATTTTATATAGTATTGATATTGCGTGGTCACTACAAACGGAAAAAGCATATTTCAATTTACCGGTGAAAACGAGTGCATGGATTCTCGGTAGAAAAAAAAACATTTTGCGAGATTTTAAAAACGTTTAACTAACTTAACAAATTTGTGCTATTTGAACCGTGGAAAAAGCACACTTTTGCGAAGTTCTCGCAAAAAGAAAAATTACATTCTCCTAAATGTGCTTTTCTGCGCACTAAAATTCCTAATTATGTTTCAATTCCAAAAAGTACTTTTCTTTTTGGTAAATTGGAATTATGCTAGTTTTTGTTGCAAAACTCAATGTGTTTTTTTAGGAAAAAATGAAATGTATTTTTTTTCGTTTGGGACACAGACGAATTATAAATTTTTTTGGTTTATAGACCACAGAAATGAGCTTGCAAATTGTACTTAATGCTTGATCTTATGTATACGTATTTTAGCTGACTAATGAGAAACAATGAGTGTAGAACTTTCAATTAGGATTACATTTTACTAACATTATATACAGACTTCACTAAAGATAAAAGAAATCTAAAGATTAGTTGTAAGAAAAACCTTAAGTAATAAATGTGAATATTTTCCGATAGTTGCATCTACTGCAATTACTGTGCTTTTCCGGTACATATTATTTCGTGTCTTATTCAAGGAGAAAAAGCGTGTAAAAAATAAAAATTTGAACACCGTAACTGCTACAAAAACCAAAATTTGGGTTTAATTTGAGTTGAATTTTTGACATGAACAAGAACAGCTTTTTTTATTTACTTGAATCACTTATGTAGTATCGCAGTAGGAGAAAAAAATCGCGAGTTGCATAAATTTGAGTAATGTAACAGTGAAAGTGTTAAATATTACGTTAAGTTATTTAAAAACTGTGATTTGCAAAGATGCACGGTCCCTTACTTTTACACGGAGTCCACCCAAATGCACGATGCATCTAAAATCGAACAAAACTCGTGCAATCCCTCTGCTCTCGCGTAAACTCCTCCAAATAAATAAAGATAAATAAAGTCTCCAGATAAATAAAGGGGATCCAACTCACCGGAGTGCCGTCGGCGTCCATCAGCTGCAGCGCGAGCGCGCAGCCCCTGGAGAAGCGCAGCAGCTTGGCGGCGAGCGAGGCGGCCTGTCCCTTGGCCTCGTGCTGCTGCTCCGCGGCCGGCCCGCCCTCGGACCGCCTCAGCGCCGTCCACTGGCGCAGCGCCTCCTTGTCCTGCTCGACGCGCGCCTTCAGCTCGGCGAGCAGCCGCTCGAGCTCGCCGCCGCGCGCCCGCTCCAGCGCGTTCAGCAGGCCCTGGTTGTCGATCAGCCGCTGCTGCACCTCGCTGTACTTGAGCGACAGCTGGCGCTGGTGCGAGGCCGCCTGGACCCCCTGATCACCTGCGGCAGCCAGCGCACGCCAGAGTCACGCGATGGTCGGATAGAGAGATTTTGCGGGATCGCACGGCGGAGGAATGCCACGCTCGGATGCTCCTTCGCGGGGATTCCCGGTAGTTCGGAGCGCGGGACGCGGTTGCCGTTAATTGCATCGGGAGGAAGAAAACTGCAGCAGTTAACGTGGCATAGTTGCAGTCGGTGGTTAGTGCTATTTTTGCAGTTAACCTGTGCATTTTTCTACGCGGAGTGAATTTTTTTCCTAAAAATTGCGGTACTCTTACTTTTTTGCTAAAATAATTTTGGGTGATAAAGGAGCGGCTGCGCCCTGCGCGTCCTGGATTTTGCTTAAACTTTGAAGTATGATTCTGTGATTGAATGTATATTTAAATAAATAAAAATAAAATAATATCTTTACGTGGAAAGAAAGTTATATTTAAAAGCCTGATTGAATTCGCGTCTTTCTACATTCGTCTGTTACTACTTATATTTGCAAAACGTAAAAGATTATAAACAAAATCTGTGTAAAAAAATTATATAATGCTCAAATTGAGTACGAAAATGTGTATTTGAATAAAAAACAATATCCTTATATGAAGTTTTATAAATTTAATTAAAGTTATGTCTTTCTATACTCATCTGTTACTACTTACATCAATCAAATGCAGAACATTATAAAAATCTTTGTAAAACTATTATTATAAAGGATGAAATTGAGAATCTATTTCAATAAAAAACAATACACTAAATTTTATTAAAAGTAGCCTTACTACACTCGTCTGATACTACTTACATATGATTAGTGTGTACTTAGATTTTGTACGATGCGGTCTGGCAATAAAAACAAAATTTTTTTAGGAATTACTTTTTCTTAATTGTTTATTTAATAGAATCTAAAAGGTCTTGCAAAGATGTACAAAAAGTAATACTGAGTAAATTTAAAAGCTTCAATTTTATGCTCATCATATAGAAAAATTTGTATCAATTCGAAAATTACGTTTAATTGAAGTATGAGCTAAGAAATTTTTAATAAATTATTATTTATATAAACCTTTTTAACCACTAAAGATATTTAAATTTGATAAGTCTCAAATTGAGCTTTCGTTGTATTTTATTGTTATTTAAAGAAAAAAGTTTTCTGCGTTTATTGCTGGGCCTCACTGGATGAAGTTTCCAGGTGTATGTTTGTTATCTTCGATCAAAAAATCATTCTCCGGAGTTTAAGCTAAATCCAAGAACCACGTATCGTAACTTATCTTAAACAAAGTCAGTTGTCAGGTAATTATTCACAAATTAGCAAAAAAAAATTTACAAACCTTACAATAATTATGACTTTTCTGAATAATTTGTTAATTTGTACAATGCTGTTTGATCATTATTAACAAATAAATATTTGATTCCAAGATTGTTAAAAACATAGTAATTCACACTATAGAATATAGCAAACGCTGAACTAATTTCAACAAATATGTCGTATTAACTACCAACTTGGCGTTTGGTTTTGCGACTAGCCAAATGGACCAGGATTGCCGGAGAATATTCTGAGGAGTACTTGGAAGATTGTTAGAAATGCTTAGGACCGATAAGTATAGGTAGTGCCTTCGATTTCCGCAAAGCGAGCTCTTGCTTTCAAGATGAAGCTGCCTTGAAAGAGCCGCTTAGTAGTTGGCGCTTACTTTCGTCAGTCAAGAGTCAGTGGTTTCCACGTCTAGAGAATTTCAAGTTACACATGAAAGAATTCTTTGTCACCCTCATTCACTCTTTTCAAGACTTTTTAATTATAATTATACTCTCACGGAGCTTTAGGTGAATTTTAAAATTATTTCGAAGCTACTTGGAGAACGAAAATGAAAATGAAAATAAATTTTTTTAAAAGAGCAATATTATATATTTATATTTAATATTTTACATCAATACTCGATACAGATTGTCAAAAATTATGTACTGATAAAATTGGATCAAGTAGGATTTACTGAAAACGAAGGATTTAAATTTTAAAGCGTATTTACATGTTATCAATTCGAATATAAAAGTTTTTTTTATTCATTTACTTTGCAAAGAAATTTTTAGATAGATTAAATAAATAAGTTTTTTCAATATCCATGCAAATGTATGAAAATTTTAAAATTGTAAAACTTTTCCGTCGAATAACTCTTAGAATTCCAGTTGCCAGTACGCCATGTAAATTTTGTCTAAAGAGCGCCAAAATGTAGCTCAACATTTTCGTTTACCCGTTTGCAAGTGGAAAAAAATTAATCTAAAGGAAAAATGGCAAGGCCCTCAATTACAAGAAGTGGTAACGGTGTATGCCCGAGAAAAAATCTAAGAATGTTTTACGAATATTTTCTCTCTACAAACTCTTTAAAAATATTCTGCCTGAAAGGAAGTAGAAATGTATGCTAATATGAAAATACAAGAAAATGTGTGCAACTGTATGAAGTAAGCATGAAAAGAACAATGCTCAAATTGAAATTTAATTAAACATTAATTGCCATTTAAAGTATAAAAATGTATATTTAAATTAAAAAAACTTGATATGAAAGGAAAGTTGAAAAAGCTTTAATTAAAATAGTGTATTTCTATATTCGTCTGTTAATACTTACATGCACGAAATACGTTTATAAAAAATCATATTAAAAATATTATAAAGTGGTCAAATAGTGTATAAAAATATAAAATTTAAAGAAGCAATACCTTTACGCGAAAGGAAAGTATTTAAAAGCTTGATTGAATGTGTGACTTTTTACACTTGTGTGTTACTACTTATACCCAGGAAACGCAGAGCATTATAAAGTATCTTTGTAAATCATTACAAAGTGGATAAATGGGGTATGAAAATGCATATTTAACAAAAATAAAATAATATTCTTACGCGGAAAGAAAGTTATATTTAAAAGCCCGATTGAATTCGCGTCTTTCTACATTCGCCTGTTGCTACTTATATTCGCAAAACGTAAAAGATTATAAACAAAATCTGTGTAAAAAAGTTATATAATGTTCAAATTGAGTACGAAAATGTGTATTTAAATAAAAATAAATATCCTTATATGAAAGGAAAGTTTTAAAAATTTTATTAATATGTCTTTCTATGCTCGTCTGCTACTACTTACACAAAACCTAAAGTATTATAAACAATCTTTGTAAAATCATTATAAAAAGAGATCAAATTAAGAATGAAAATATATATTTAAATAAAGAATGAAATTTTTGACCCTTATGTCAAAAGAAAGTTTTTAGAAACTTGATTGAATTTGTGCCTTTGTACACTTGTCTGTTACTACTTATATCCAGAAATCGCAGAGCATTATAAAATATCTTTGTAAATCATTATAATGTGATCAATTTGGGTATGAAAATGCATATTTAAATAAAAAAAAAAACATTCCCTCGTACGAAATGAAAGTTTTAAAAATTTTATAAATATGTGTCTTTCTACACTCGTCTGTTACTACTTACACGAAATCGAAAGCATTATAAAAAATCTTTTGTAAAATCATTACAAAGAGATCAAATTGAGCATGAAAATATATACCTATTTAAATAAAGAAAATACCCTTATGTGAAAAAAAAGTTTTTAGATATTGATTGAATTTGTGTCTTTCTGCACTGGTTTATTACTACTTATATGCATGAATCGCAGAGCATTATGAAAAATCTTGTTTAAAACATTATAAAGTGGTAAAATTGACGATGTGGCTTGTAGTCTGTACCTTCTTAATAATAAATATTCAAATTTTTTCAATAATAACAACTTATTCATGTGCATTTGAGTTCAGTGAGTGCACTTTGCATAATTTTAAAGGAAAGCATTCAGTCCCAGCGCATGAGCCATTCACACTCACCCCCCATTCACTCGCCACGACGAGGCTTGAAGAAACGCCTGGTCTTGGAAAAAAATGCCAACAATCCCGTAAATCCGCAGAAGCACCGATCGATAGCCGGCCGCGCAGATGGAGGCGCACTCGAGCGCGTCAGTACAATCAAACGCGGGCCTCGAGCCGCTCGCGCACTCACCTTTGTGCAGACCCGCGTGCTTGCCGAGGCTCTCGATCTTGTGGAGGGCGAGCTTGTACGCCTCGGCGCGCGTCTCCAGCTCCTCTTTAAGCGCCAGCGGCAGGGGCACCAGGTTCGACGCAGCGGTGACGGCGCCGCCGCCGGTTGATCCGAGGCCCGCAGCCCCCTCGCCCGAGCCGCAGAGCCGCGTCTTCGTGGGCACCAGGCCGTGCTTGCCCAGGCCCTCGACAGCTCGCTCCAGTGCCCGTCGGCGCGAGATAAGCGCTGCTCGCGCGCTCGGAGCCGCTCTGTAGGCAGATTTTTAAGGTTGTTTATTATTTCATGGATGTACTACTTTGATTGAGACAGAATTTGTTATTTTTACGTTTATAAGTAAAAAAGCACGTTTTAATTTGCTGGGAAAAAGTACACTGGGAGAATTTTCGCTTAAAAATTACGGCGGAGCTCGCTGAAGAAAATACGAGAAAAACGTTATCATAAGACTGCTTGCGATTCTGGAAATTTTTACGGGAAATTCACTGTAATTTTTATCTTAATCATGCTGACTCGCGGAAAGCTCCGTAATTACTATGCGGAAAGCTCTAAACTTTTTACGGGAATTTTCACATCGTCCAAGATTTGGATAAAAATGACTAATGTTGTAAATCATCCCACTATTACGTTTTTACAGTGAGCTTTACCGTAATTTCTCTCGGTGTAGCTTATATCCTTGAAAATTAACAAATTTCTCTGGATTGGTACAGCGTCAAAAAGCACACTTGTGGATTCCTCCCTATGAAAGATGATCTTTTCACGAACTTCCAGTTAAAAAGCTCTTCTGCAAATATGCATATGCGGCGAAAGCTGCGCTAAGAAAAGTAGAGCTTTCATAAAAAAATTCGTGATAACTATATTTCGGAAATCTCAAAAGTGCTTTTCTTTTCACATAAATGTAACGAAATGGGGTTCATTTTGTTGGAATCTCACTAAATGTGCTTTTCTGCTGTAATATTACAAAATGTGCTTTTTGCGGTAAAACTTAATTTTACCATTGTGGTAAAATTAAAAATTGAATTGATTAATTGAAATCAAATTTAATTTTATATATTTAATTCAAACGAATTCACTATTTTGAAAAGGGAAAAATGTAAAGGTAGTTTAGACCGTGTGTTATTTTTCCTAAAAATTTTAAAGTGCATGTCTTAGACGGTGATTCAAAAGCACACCAATTTTCTCAAAAAATGGTCCAAAAGAACTTAAAGCAAATAGATCATAAATCGACTCGAATGTAAGTATCATCGGTAAGAAAAAGGATTTACCACTTATTAAGCAAGGAAATAATTGGTACATCGCACACGCATACGGAAGAAAAAGGGCTATATTTACCTGTTGAGCGCTGACAGCAGCCTGGCCCAGATCCTACTTTGGAAGTGATCGTCGCCGGCGGTGGCGAGCAGGCTGACGAGCTTCCAGAGCAGTTGCTCGAGCCTGAGCACCTTGGCGTCGCGCACGCCGAGCTCGAGCAGCCGGGCGTAGAGCGCCTCCAGGAGCAGTAGGCTGTGCGGCAGCGTCTCGATTAGCAAGTCGATGGGGATGTCGGGCAGGGCGGCCCGCAGCGTGTACTGCGGCAGCCGCATCAGGAAGCCCGCGGCCTCCCGGTACTGCCGGCCCTCGTACAGCCGCAGCAGCCTGCGAGCACAAAGCAGCGGGGAGTGAGGCGTCCGCCCGATGATTGCCAAGTGTTTTGCACCCGGAGGGGGAGGGACAGCGCGAATTGGTAAACTTCCGACCTAAGGCGCCTTACCCGATAGCCCGGCCAGCCGCGAGATTGCCTGTATTTTCGCGGGCGAGACCCTCGCTCGCCGGTACACGGGGCGTAATCTCGAGTTTCGATGGCTTCGAGATTGCCTCCTGTCGCGCTGCCGCTGCTCCTGCCTTTTGGGCAGCTTCGCAGCGGGCTTTCAATTCGAGCCTTGGATTCGAGACCGAGCGGGCGTGCGATTATGTTTTTTTAATGACAAACGCGCGTTGATCATTTTTTTACGATGTTTTTGGAATTGGTTGAGCTTTTGGTTAAGCTTTTTCTATTTTATATTATAAAAGTCTGTTTTTTTTTCGGCATAAGGGCACAACACTTTATGATTTTCAGATATTTGAGTTTTTAATTTATGAGTGTCCTTTGGCTGGAAACAATTCGCATATGTCCCTTTACCGAGAATATTTGAGTCAAGCTCATAGCTGTTCTAGAGTTATGACATTTTGTATATAGCTGGCATGTTCTTTTCGTAAACTTTTAGATCTTTTTAAGCTTTGCGGCTCATACTTGTCTCAATTTTTTTATGCTCTTTTATCGACAAGCCACAGGTATATATTTACTAATGACATAGAAAGCAAAATTCTAAGTGATTTATTTTATGTTCACCTGACTAGTAAGTATACAAGCGAATCTGCATGCGCGAAATCAATTTATCTAGTCAAAAAAGTATAGAAAATATTTTGTCGAATACATCTTTCAGATTCAATGATTTTCTTTCTTTGTAAGCATGTATGCGACATATGTAAGACGAATCTATCGATGAAACCACGCCCATTTTGTGGTAAACATTCTACTTTCTAGCTCTCGCTGTAGCTGACCATTCAAATCTATTTTACGCAATCTGAAAAGTTGTGTATCTCGAATTCGAATACTAATCGTAGAAATATTTTTCAGTTTGCATTTTAAAGATTTTTTCGAGACCTTTCAAATAGTAAGCTCACATATCCTTTTTGTAATTTTAAATATTCTGCACATTTTAGATGAAATATTTAATTTTTATAGACCAACTTAAATAATTTAGCTTATAAAGTATAATGAAAACAATTATTTTTAACTACTACATGTGAATCAATTTTTTTAGAAGAAAATCAATTTTTTAAATAATTTTTCTATTGAATATGCACACAACAATGTTTATTTTTTCTTATGTATTCTTTGTGTCTCTCCCCCAGTTCATATGAATAAATTGCTGGTGAAAAAATAGTTTCGGGTATAAAAAACATCACAACTTCTATCAAAATGGTCGTAAACGGACTTTAAAAAAAGTAATCTAAATGTTTTGAAAAAGGTTCTAAAATAATTTCTATAAAAAGTTTTGATCGATTTTCTTCAAACAGCCCATAGTATTAAATATAAAAAAAATTTATTTTTCTTTTTATTGCCCCATAAAATATTTCTAATTTGAAATACGGGAATGTGGCACATGTCATATGTCTTGGAAAAACCTTTAAATTCTACCTCACAGAATTTTTTTGCGACAAACCGAACCCGATACGTACAATTTTAATGATTTAATGAAACCGGTCTGTGGTTGCCAAATTTGTACGAGTAAGAGTGTAAGAAGCTCTAGAAAAAGTGTTCAATAGATTTGTTTGCCAAAAATGTATACTCTTTTTGATCTATTTTACCGTTTGTTTAGCCATTATTTTTTTTTCGTGCAAAATTAATCAAAGGAATAAATTCTATTATTTTTTAGCAATTTTTATTATTTTTACAGATTCTTCAATTTAAATTCTTTTAATATTTGTAACAAACTTAAATAAAAAATTAAAAGAAAGCAAAATAAAAAGTTTCTAGAACGTGATATGCGTTATAAATAAAATGAGTAATATATTTCAAACTATTTAATGAAAGTGTTATTTATGCGAGTAACTCATTTAGCTTGAGACATTTTCAGGATGCTAAAAACGGATATGATAACTGCGATTAATCGCGTTTCTTAAATATTTTTAAAACTAATTCACCATGTATGAAGCTAGTTAAACTTTCTATGTGTACTCCTAAATTTGAAAACTTTATATTGAGTATAGAAACTACAGTGGGTCTTGAATAAGCAGCTTTATGGTATCGTGAAAGTTTGATTTTGCGTTAAAGTTTATTCATTAACAAAGATTCTATGATTAAAAATAATTAATTTAGAGCTTTCCTAGTTTAAATTTATTTTGAAATAAAAACTACGGAGCGTGTATTCGCACAAAATTCACGTAAAATACGTGGATTTACGGGGATATAAGACATAAAATGTACAAAAATCAACGTAAATCCACGTGTGTGTACACACACACACACACCCACACACACACACACACACACGCACACACACACGCACACACACGCACGCACACACACGCACATACGTATATCCACGTAAGTGCAAATGCGGCTACAGGGATACCTGGGTTATTGGTTAAATCCACGTATTTTACGTGAATTTTGGGCAAATAGATACACCGTAAAAACTATAATTATTAGACGAGTATCATTTTGACGGCTATTTTTGAAATTCTAAAATTACTAAAATATTTTAAATTTCCTAAAACCAAGTCATTTGGATTACATTATCTAAAACAGCAATCGTTTTCGAACCTGACGCGAGGCTTGACTTACAATTACCTCCTATAAGGAAATTAAACAAAACTTTAAAAGTAGATTAAATACACGGAAATAGCTCAATCTTCCAATCGGTCCAATCTTAATAAATTGGTAGCTTTTTCTCTTACTTCAAAAGTGACGGATAGCCTTCTCGCGTGTTTCTGCACGAATGTAAGTGTTGCTCACCTCCTTAGGGCCATTCGCGGATTGGTGCCCTCGTCGTCGGTGACGCCGGCGAAGCTCACGTGGAGCTGGGAGCCCGGCATCCAGACCAGCCGCTGGATGGTGTTGCGCGGCCGCTCGGGCCTGATGCGCTCGCAGGACTCCAGGCCCATCACGGGCGCCGTTCGCCTACTCATCTTTTTACTACTGGGCTGATCCTCTTTCCCGATGTTTGTTTGGTTAGGTGCAGTAATTTAACTTGTGACGTGAAAATCTGAAACAGTCAACCATATGGAAATAACAATATTCACGGTAATTTTAGTGATATTTGATTCCAATGATTAATAGAATTTAATCTATTTTAATCTGAACAAATTTAATCAATCTGAACGAATTTAACGAACAAATTTAATCAATCTGAACGAATTTAACGAACAAATTTAATCAATCTGAACGAATTTAACGAACAAATTTAATCAATCTGAACGAATTTAACGAACAAATTTAATCAATCTGAACGAATTTAACGAACAAATTTAATCAATCTGAACGAATTTAACGAACAAATTTAATCAATCTGAACGAATTTAACGAACAAATTTAAT
>JAXIUT010002854.1:0-20781 GCA_035586675.1 Eurytoma californica | reverse complement strand
GAACAAATTTAATCAATCTGAACGAATTTAACGAACAAATTTAATCAATCTGAACGAATTTAACGAACAAATTTAATTTAATCTGAACAAATCTATTATAGATTTGTTTAGTGCTTAACCATTCAGGTCTGAAGGTGGCATATATAAAACTGAGGCAGCAGTACCGCTAGTGAGGAAACATATCAGACTTAGAGTCCACCTGGCGGTATATGTACTAGATAATATTGTACACTGTATCACACTGATCGCCTTTTAACTTAAATGCGTTTGCTTTGAGTGAAATACACGATGTACCCTCTAAATTTTTTTTACTGGACATTTAAGTTAAAAGTTTAATTTATAAAAAGATTGTGCACTTATCATTGAAAAATAAAGAATACTCACTTATTTACAGTGATAAGTGCGCAACTGTTTTATAATTAGTGAAATTTCCATTGCAAGATATTTAAAGACTAAATAACTCGAACCTGCAATGAATTGTCAACATTCATTCAGAGAGTTGAAGAGCTGTAATTTTCAAAAACTTCAAAACAATGATAAAAAAAAAGATCATTGAAAATCTAATTAATGAATACTCCTTAAAATTACAATTATTTGAGGGAGTGAATTTTGATTTAAAAATCATAATTTTACGCGATGTTGTTTATTATTGATTATTATTAATTAAGAAAATAAAAATTTACTTAATATACTTAAAAGTGGTTACTGCGATTACACGGAATGAATAATCCTTTTATCCAGAGCGGTTCGGGAATACGAAATTTTCATTAATATTGCCGCACTTTATATTCTTTATGAAGACCTTTTATTTAATTTAAAATTAATTACATAATATATATTTGTACTTTAAATTTAATTATAATAAGTTTATATACACCTGCGTATGGGTAACAGGAATTTTTATACTACAGGAGAAAGAGGTACTTTGAGGAAAAAAATATAAAAATAAACATAATTTTTTGCTCTGCGTCTATTAATAATTTATAAATAAATCTGCATGCATGAATAATTTCCTACAAAAATTTTTAAACAGTGATTTCAATTATTACAAATATTAACAACGTTTCGAATATCCTCGTAAAATTCCACCATAAACTCGAAAAACAAATTTACCAACTCTTAAAATAATAAAGTACTGTAGTAGTACTGCAACTTTATTATTTTCTGTACAACAAATGCATTTGGTTTTACGCCCAAATAAAGCCGCACAAAAATACCTACTCCCGCGGCTGAATAATTTAATTTCGCCTCATTGCACCGCGCGCGAATCGCCATTTACCCGCGCGGCAGTTCGCTCTCTTCCCTAACTGGAGCGGACACCTTCGGATGACAATCTGAAAAATGCGTAGAAACGCGGAGACGGTCTCGAGGTGAGCGCGGTAAAAACGGCGCGACTCGCGAGTGCAACTATTTTTCCTACTTTCCTCGCGTGGCCTTAACTGTACCGGTCGCG
The DNA here is from genome assembly GCA_035586675.1 of Eurytoma californica. Taxonomy (NCBI): domain Eukaryota; kingdom Metazoa; phylum Arthropoda; class Insecta; order Hymenoptera; family Eurytomidae; genus Eurytoma; species Eurytoma californica. The sequence continues at coordinate 19,328 of JAXIUT010002854.1, read as the reverse complement.
GTGACGAAAAAAAAGACAACGCGGACGACACGGCGCGAGCGTTCGGGAGAAAGGGCGAGGAGAGAATGAGTTGCGTGACTTTTTTTGCCCTGCGCGCGAGTCTTTTCTCGTTTTCAGGTGCAGCCGGGCGGCCTACTGCTCCGGGGCATCGACCCACTTACTTTTTTTCTCTCTCTCTATCTCCCGCTCTTTCGCTCGGTCGTGCGCGCGATATTATTCGCACGTCACGGTGCGAGCCTCCGTTGGATCTTCCTGTCTTTTTTTGTGCGCGTTTTTTTTTATAATCGGTGATCTTTCATTTCTTTTATTTCCTTTGGAGATTCGAATGGGTGTTTGTGAGAAATCGATTCGTTTTTTTGTATAATTGTAATTTGCGGATAGATTCACTTTATTACAGATTAAATGAAAATTATAGGCTTATGAAACTGCTAGAAGGTGATCATTTTGCGGTAAAAAGTGCTAAGTAGTTAGAATAATCTTTGGATTAATTATTATGACATATAAAGTTGTAAACTTTGATCAGAAAAGTCACATTTTTGCAATATTTTTGGTACTCATCCAAAGATTATTGCGTAAATGGTAGTATTTTTATCCGAAAAAATGAAAGTATTTTTTATAAAAAAGAAATTCTGTTGGTATAGTCTATATAAAATAAAATATTAATTCACGAACACGAATTTTTTATTTCGAAATGAAGCAGAAATAAACATCTCTCGAAAAATCGGAAGAAAATGGAGCTTTTACTTTTAAATTTTATATCGATGATGTAACCTTTTCTATTAGTAATTTCGTATTCAATGTATTTTTAATAGACTTTATACGAAGAAAAAAAATTCTTTTAAAATTTGCAATAATCTTCTTTAATGTTCTCACAGACTGACGTTATCTATAGTCTAAAAATAAAAGTCAAATAATCGATTTTTTTTATTAAAATTCGAAATCATAAACAAACAATGAGGTTAAAAGTATTGCACTAATTACTAGGCGCGCTGAAATTAACTAGCATGAAAAATTCCAATAGTTTTTTCCTCAAATAAATATAGTTTCTCTTAAAATTTACTAGAAAATTAAGAAATTTTATGAAAGTTTTATTAAGTTTTAAAAGAATCCGTTGAATTTTTACAACAGCAACAGTCTGCGAGAATATTAAAATAGACTGAGGTGAGATCGGTGAAGCCTTACTGAGGAGTCCACTCCACCGATCGAGGACGAAACGCTTATATTTTTTTTGGATAGCCGCCCTCGTGAACTCCACCAACCATAGTGGACCGAGGGAAGCACGGCTGTTAATTTCAAGCGGTGGGCATTTGCTACTGCTTGAATAAATAGTTCCGCAAGACCGATAAAGCATTTTTCTTTATTAAAATAGACTATTACAATTTTTAATAGAAATTGTTTTTCTCCTTGTAACTACTGCAAAATCTACTGGTATAAGTTTACCTGTGGTTACTAGTCAGTAGTTTCCAATTGCTTATATTGAAATTAAGTGGTTTATTAGTAGTTTATCAGTACTTCATCAGCAATTTATTATTTTCACAAGTGATTTCATTAGTCTTTAGATAAAAATAGACTTATACCATACAGAGATGAGAAATAAAGATTTAGCTAGCGGGATCATTTAACGCTTACCAAAAAAAAAAAAGAAAAAAACCATCTAATTTAGAAACCATCCGAAACTTCCGCTTCCTTCAAAACAAACGGCAATTAAAGATCCCGCCATCTCCGCCATAAACATCAATCATCCACTTCGATCACTTTCGAAAACAATGAAGATCCGCGAAGAGGAAGCGGGAGTCTAGCGCGCGATTCAAAGAGAAACCGCAGTCCACCGAAAAAAAAGGCGCGTCCACCGCTCGATCTCCTAAATTACCCAGCGAGCCTGAGCGTGCGATTTGCATGGATCGAAAAACACGCGAGCGCGATAAAGGAAGACACCGCGCCGGCCGGCCAGTGTGTTATATCTGGAATCAGCGATAAGGAAAGGTACACGGTCGGGGCGTTGATTTTTTTCTCTCTCTCCTCTCCGTCCGTCGACGGCTGTAATTTCGCGGTTTCCGCGAGACTCGCGCTCGCGGGCGCACCGACCTAGGGGTCAGCGACCCCGCGGACGTTACAGGTGCTCGAAAAGTTGATTGGGTCGCGCGGACTAGTGATGTTTGTTTTGATTTTTATTGAAGCGACCTATTTAAAACGATAAAACTGTTTTTTTTTAGAAAAAGAGGATTCTGGTGTTCAGAATAACAATCAAGGTGAATAGGTGGACTGGAAATTCTTTTAAGTGGGTAAAGTGTTATTTGGAATGCGATAATAGAGATCTATTGTCTAGAGATGAATTTATTGTTATCGTCAAGAATAGATTTTCAATTGTACATGAATAGGTATAATTTGTAGGATTCTAACAGATACATTTTAAGATTTACAGAAAAATTTTATCCGATTTCTTATAAGTAGAATAGTAGAATAATACTTAGTGATAGAAAATTTGTAATAGCATTTATAATTTGAAAAATTATTAGAGATAATTTACTGCTAAATTGAAAGTATGTCAAAAACATATTGAATTTCATACGTAAGTGCTTTATCTAATCGCGATTTTTCAAATCAACAATCCATTGTTTAATTCACCGTTTAATCACAATTTTCATCGGCTCACTTCGAAATCGATGAGACTTACCCAGTCGCCACACTGACACACAATAAAAACCGATTTTCCCGCAGATTTCTAAATCTTATCGATACATCTAAATATCGGCTAACTGCGCACGCGAGGCACAGTTTCCCCGAGTGACATGAATTCGAGGAAAATCAGGGAAAAAAGCCGGAATTTCTCCGGTTTTCGTGCATCGCGCCCAACGCATCCTTCCGCCTTCCCACGGGTTGCACAATCGCGAGGCATATTTTCGCGGGCATTAAGCAGGTGAACTCGCGGGTTCATTCTCAGGCAGATTTCAATCGCCGAAAGCTGCGAGGCGATATGCCCGAATCCGTCGTGTATATCGCGCGCGTCGATCTCGAGGAAAGCTTGAGCTCGCGCGCGCACTCATTTACATTAATTAGGCGATATATACGTGATCCGTCGTGCGGACGAGTTTCACGCGGACGAAAATAAACCCGGGAGTGGAGGAGGCGAGGTGAAAGATGGACTTTCAAAATGCAGATCGCTCAAATAAATAAATTAACGATTGTAATAAATTCGACGGCTATTGCGGTATATATCGATCGGTAGTTTTCTCTGAATCTCTCCGAGGTTTTTATTTCGAATGGAAATTTTAGGGAAGCAATTGCAATTTTTCGTTTATTCGACTATGTTATTTTTGACATTTATGTAATTGGCCACTTAAAACTAGAACAGTCGAAATATGGTACTGACTTAAAATGTCGTTAAACGCGTAACGAAAACTGAACGTAGCAGATAAGATTAACGTGATAGATGTGTATTTTAGCATTTATCTTATGTTTTTTAAATATATACTTTACTCAAAGTATATATTCCGCTCAAAGGCGGAAATATTCTATAAGTTATGTGGAAATTAAATGTGGTAATAATTTGGAATCAAAATTGTGAATTATAATTTATCATCATTTCCTATGAATCGTGGATATAACAAGCTGCGTATTAATAGAAACAGAAGATTCACAGACCTTATATTTTCGTTAAAACTTTAAATACTTTAATTGACACTATATAATTAATTAATTTTTTCTCACAAGTATCAACCTATTAACTGTCGAGTTACATAGTCGTTACTTTATCAAAATTTACTTCTTTTAAAATTAAACAGGTTTATACAGATTAGTTACGTTAGAAAATGTTTTTTAGAAACTTGTTTTATAATGTAAAAATATAACTAGTAATATTCAAAACTTTTCAATGTAAAAATTATTTTTTAAAAGTTTGATATTAAATTAAATAATTGATATTATTTTACAAATTATTTTATAAAAAATTATTATTTTCTATAATGTTCTTTTCTTTTTTATTTAAAATCTTTTTTCGCTTAAATTCATTTCTAATTACGTATAATTTCTTAATATAATTTGTACTTAAATGATGTAAATTTTTATAAATTGTTAACAGCTGTAAACATATTTAGAACAAAAAAATCGTCATTCTGCAGCTCTTTGACGTCAAGCGGGTATTAAAATTTTTAAAGAACTTGTGTCTGCTTCCTTTGAATCTGTCGCGGCAAATCCCGCTTAATTTATTTATGCCACCAAGAAGCCTTCCCTAGCGGAAACACTAGATCCGTAAGGATACTTGACATTAACTACCAGCGGGAAAACGACGAGTAATTTCAGCTCTGGTAATTTGTTGATAATTGCGAAGCCATCTTTTAACGCTTTATTATCAAATTAATCCCTAAAAACTTAACTCAAACGACTGGTTGACTTTGGTCCGAAAGCTTTCTTCTTTCGACTTTTTTTTATTCTTTCGAGAAGCGCGAAGAAGCGCTACTTAATCTTGGAGTAATGCGACTTTGTTCGCGCGACGTCGGGGATTGTTATATAAAGTTTCACTGCCGAGAAAAGTTGCGCGCTTAAAATGGACTTTGAACTTGCGATTAATACAATTCAGAGTCGTGAATTTGTTGATTTTCTTCGACTTTAGTTTGATTCACTTTAATATTATATTACGAACTTTCTGCGGGGAAATCGGCGGTAACGTTTCTTTTGGAATTTGTTTTAGCATTTTGTTCAAGTGGTCGTTACTTTGCATACTTTCACGATTAATTATATGCGGATAGTTTTGCACTTAATCACTAATTACATGATATTTGTATCACGAATTAACTTTATTTCTTATTTTCGTTGAATAATAATTTACGGCAATCTAGTTATAAAAAAAACAACGAAGATTGCCATTCATCGAGGATCGATTTCCTGACGAAGATTAATTTTAATTTTTCTCACAGTATGGGCGAAGTAATTAATGCCTTTCGGAGTTCATTAAATATTCCTTAATAACGTTATTTTTCAAATTACAGCTCCGCGTGTTATAAGCCAGCAAATTGATTTGTAGTCATGGTAGCAAATTAATTTTTTTCGTGTTAATAATTATGCGAAAATTGCAAAATAAGGTTTATTACGAATAAATCATAAATATTATAACAAACACTTAAAAAGAATTAATAAAAAGAATAAAAAGAAATAAATTGTTAATTATTAATAAAATTAAGTAATTTATGAAAAATAAATAAAACACTTACACTTTATTTCCACTGAAGAGCACATCATTGAACTCATCACATTGTAATTGGTCTTTAGTTGTTTCTTCGTATCGCAAAATCTTCAATGTCACCAGAAAATATATTAATATTAAAACACGTACATTTAAATTTTTATAATATTATATGCAGTATTTATAAATTTAAAAATAAAACTAAAATAATTTTCTATTATTTTAAGTATTTCAAGTCAAAAAAACTTTGACTAACGGATCTGCGCTTTAGCGATCCCTACTATTACTGTAATTGCATGCAATAAATGCAACTAGACATTTAAATCTCCCTCGCTCGCCACAAAAATCGGTAACCGTTCCAAATCGCTGTATCCCATTAACCAAAAACGAACCAACTATAAATTCAACTAAAAAGATAAGAAATCGAATTAACTTCGAAAAAAAGTGTTTAAATAAGACACACGTAGGTTTTCCGGCGTACCGAAAGCAGCGAATCGGCACTTGCCCGGCAAAGCGGTTCGCGCGCGTCTGCTGGCACCTGCAATCAGCGTCGGCTCGGCGGGGTAACGGTATACAGGCCGCTCGCGCAGCGCCTGGCCACGTGGAAACTCGCGAGAGCGCGTTCGCCGCGCGCCTATCCTCGGGCCCGACTGCGAAGGTCCGCGGAATCGCACGTGCGCGGGAGACGAGCCGGAGTCCGCGGCGGAAGTGGGAGACGCGCGCGGCGCCGGGAGTAGGAGCCGCCGCTCGATTTTTTCCGCCGGGACCACGGGATTTCGGGGAGTAATTGGCGGCGATCGATGATGATCCGGCGCCCGAGGAAAGTGAGTCTTATTTTTGGGCATTAAGGTGGAAAAGTTGCCGATGGGTCGATTGAGTCACTCGATTTTCTCCGGGTTGCGAGAGGCGGTTATTAGTTAACGGATAGAGTGGTTTACGCGGAATTTACGAGTTTCCAAAACTGCTTTTTATTTCCGTAGACTTAACGAGGAGCGGGTATTGGCTTGAATAATAAGCTGGGGACTGGTTTCACGCCGGTGGATTAATCGGCATCGATGAAAGTGAATTTCTATTAAAATTCCTTTTTATGATTATGTATATATTAGACTGTGATCTGAAATATTGCACTACTTTTAATTAATTTTATTTAATTCTGTTTAATTTTAAAAGTCTCGTTAAAAATTATACAGTAATGTCTTTCTTTATTCTGCCTCCTAGTGAAAAAAGCACATTTCAATTTATTTGCGAAAAACGGCTTATTTCATGCGCTAAGAAGACTAACGTATTTGATTGTATTGCGACGATAAAAAGAATATTTCATGGATTACCCCGAAAGCTCATTTCACGACAATCTTATGAAAAAAGCAATTTTGAGAGATTTTCAAAATTGTCTTTTTTATAAGATCTCGCGGAAAGTTTATCTTTTGAGTCAAATCTCCCAAAAATGTTATTCTTCTTAACAGAACTCCGATGGAGTTTTAAAGATAGAGTAAATATTCGGGCAGGTCATTCGAGTCTCTACGAGAATGTAGGAAACCCTCTGAACGCACAATAAGTATTCATTTAAATTAAACCATTCTTGAATTAGATAAAATAATATTAAGTGGTATCTACATTTGTCACCAGAGGAACTCCCAAACATCTCTCCTGGAGCAGATTGACTGTCTAAACTTTACATATAAGCCATCTGATCTAGATGCCCATGAATCTGGAGAATGATTATAATTGTTAATTAAGAAAACCGATCATGATATGGTATAATAAGAAAGAAATTATCGAATTATACAAGATTACTTATACTGGTACGAATACTTTGCGATCGTCCTGATTAAATGTCATTACAACTCAATTGCGATTATGACAGCCGAATGACACTTGTGGGCATAATTTGAAATTAATCCACCGCGTCATTTAGAAGTAGTTTCGGGGAAAACAACATACATACGTAATATGCACATACATACAGATATATTTTAAAGAGTACTTTTTTTTTGACTCTCTGAGCCTAAATATGCCTAACTATGAAAAAAACTGAAATAATATTTTTTTTTGGCGAAACAACGCTTTCTCTACGAGAAAGCAAAAAATACATGGTTATCGTTTATAAGCCGAAATATAACTCATAATATTTTTTAATTATTTTTGAAAAATAGCGTTTTTCTATAGTCCAAAATATCTACAATACAAATGTAGGATCAATGCGTATAAGATAATTTTTTTTGAAAATATTTTAATCGGTTATATTTGCAGTGAGGGTTTATTAAGGTCTGCATCGGTATATTTTCTTCATTTTTTTACCAAGTTTTGATCGATCGAATTCCTACGAACGCATTCGAATAGCAAAGTGTCAAATTATATAGCTAGATATAACTCTTACTATCCTAGAAATTTGCCAAAAGAAATAAGCCGAGGAGAAAGCTGCAGAGCTAATAAACGTTTTGAGTTGACAAACTTCTCTTTTTTTTGCGTCGCGCGTCAGTATTTCATATTTGCGCTACGTCATAAAACGTACTAATTAATCCGAGCGAATTTCGAAAAACCAAATAAAAGTAAAAGTATTTTAATATCTAGAACGAAAGTGGTCACCTCACTTTCTGCCACTCGCACACTATACAATTAATCGTCTCTCCCGAAGCCCAATAAATCTACCAAAAATCAATTAATGCCCAGGGAACGGCTCGATCCTCGGCGTAAAAGGGGAAATTCCATGTAGTTAATAATATTTAATTTCTAAATCCACTCGCTTTCAATGGGAAACGAGGAGAAAAAAGAAAGAAACAGGTGAAGTGGGTCCGATAAGCGGGCGGCGTGAGTACGTCGTCTGAATGGCCGAGGTGAAAACCGAGGCTCGCGCGTCGGAGGGACGGCGCCGCGAAGAAAGGATGCGTAAATCTGGGGGCGACGGGGACGCGCCGATAAGGAGCCGCCGCGGCGGCGCGTGAAGAGCGCCGACGAAGACGAGCGCGTCAATAGGCAGGCCTCCGGGGGCCGGAGAAAGCGGCGAACAAAGATAGGCTGGCCCGTTGGCACTTTTCAAACGGACACTGTTTGTTTACGCGTTAAACGTCTTCGTTTCGTGGAGAACCTACCGCTCGTCCGCCGGTAAATGTATGTTAAATGTGCTTTTCCTTTTTTTTCGGGAAAGCGGACTGCCGTTTTTCACGGAAAAAATTACTTGTTGTAATGACAGGGGAGGCATGATTTGTTGTGGGACGCGGGGCTTCGGCGGTGCTTTAACGTGATCGATCGTAAAAGTAGTCGGGCTAGGAGCGATGTAAGTATGACTTGTGGTCTGAGCTTTGCGGTCAAAACATTAGAGCAACACATGGCTGCGATGACTTAGCGGGAACTGCCTTTCGATATCATCTACTCTATTTGAGATTTGAAAATCACTGATGGAGATTAAATCATTTTTTTGGGATCACCTATTTAAATAATTATTAGATGATTATTCGAATTAAACTTGTACAAAAAATTTCATTTTTAATAATAAGTATTAATGAGGCACTGGAGTATCTAGAGATCGATTCAGAAAAAATTACAAGTAGGACAGATGTTTGATAATTGAACTTATGTACGGGAGTAATAATTTATTAGGAGAAGACATGACCTTAGGGTTACGGATTTTACAAAACTTCGGGCAATATTTTGTTATGTCAAAATATAAAAAAACCAAAGTAGTAAGATCTGATACTCAAAATTTTTTATGTATTTCCAAAGATTTATTTTGATCACATAACTCATCTCCTAAGGAACATAGAAATATCATCAAAGAAGAAAAAACACAGAGAAATTCGTTTTAAAAATTATCGTTAATTTCACGGTAACGATGGACTTTCTGCCTCTAACGAGTTTATTACAGATATAAAATTTTAATGTACCACGATAAAATTTATTGATATTATCCTTACACTTTTTGTGTATATTAAAATTTACTACTATATCTGCAAACTCCTTAGTATCAGAAAGTGCATGGTTATAGTAAAAACAATAGTCATTTTTAATACAAATTTCTCTGTTTGGACAAAAACGAAAAAGATTTTTAATTTTTAAAAATAATTTTTCTTTCTAAAGTAAGGAGTACATGAAAATGAATACATTAACCATTTAAACAATCAAATGGAAAGATTGATACCTATTCAATCGATATTTTAGGTACTTATTTTCAAATTATTAAATTTTTGTCACTAAACTCCTCACTTTTCGCATATTTACCAAAAGTACTCCTAAAAAAGTAAATCCAATACACCTAATTTTGCGCAAGTCTAAAATAAAGATTCTCTTGCATTGGAAAAAGATCTCGTGGAGAAAATTAAAAAACTGCCGCGCGCGAAACTTTCATCCGCAGCTTCTCGATCGGAACTCCATAAACGACTTATCGGTCCTCGTCTCGAGATTCGCGCGGGCATCGAAAGTTCCCCGCGGCGCTCGCACGAGAGTAAAGGCCAAAGATACGGCGTGTACACTTGCTCGCGAGCGGCGCCGGCCGACCTACTGTCCTCCATACCGGCGACACACGCACACGCGCGCGCGCGACTCCGCCAGCCCGGACGCGTTGTATTACGTCCCGGGGGCCGGATAAGCGATCCTTTGATCATCGGACCTCCGCCGGGCAATCTTGAATTTCGCTCTCTCTCGCCGCTCGAATTTATATTATCCGCGCCGTGATCTTATTAATTTTTTTCTTTTTCGTCCCAACGAAAGAGAAGAGTGTGTGTATGGGTGCACTTGCTCTTTTTCTTAAGGCGAGTCGCCGATGCAAGTGTCGCTCTTTGAGATCGTATATATACTCTGCGCTCCTTTGGTGCGGGAAGATGTTTAGAAAGTAACTTTCGGTATTTTCGAGATGAAATTGAAACTTAATTTCAAAATGATTTTTTTCAATTTGGTTTGATATGCATCTAGTACCTCAAATTGGTTTTACTGAAGGTGGTTCTGAGGAGAAGGGCCGTGTCTATGTGGGACCACGTACAACATCCAAAATAAATTTTTACTGTACATATTTGAAAAACAAAAATAATAATCACATATAATCTATATGCATTGATTTTAATTAAATATTAAAATCTTGTTTTATTTTGGTTGATAACTTAATATTTTTTGTACGTTTATAATGTACAACTAAAAATCTTACAAAGAAAAGATCGATTTTCATTCAACCATTTTCATAAGAACCTAAATATTTTGCAATAAAATTATTGATTAAAATTTATTTTGTTTTATTTTTGCAATAAAAATTAATTGGTTAAAAATGTAAATATAATCCAAGAAGAACGTACGCATTTCAAGACATTGGGTCTTGGAGGACTAAATAATATTTTTTACAAAAACAAGTTGCATAAATCAAAGTTTACAAGAAATTTGTGAAGTTTACTATGCCATTACTTATAGTGCAAGTATATTTTCAAGGCTTACTTTAAAAATAAGATAAAAAAGGGAAAAAATCTGTGGGAAATTGTTGCCTCACCATGCACATCTGTTTCTACTGGACATTACTTATAGGTACGTCGAAAAGGTGTTCGCATATTAAGTTTAACTAAGATATCAACTAAAATTTACAAAATTTATAGGAGACAATATTTAATTAAATAAAAATATTACACTCAATCTAATTGCTTTGATTTTAACGTATGTAAGTAGTAACAGACATATACAGTAAGACATAGTTTGAACGAATTTCTTTCGTTAATCTGCAAGTTAAATTTCTCGTTGCAGATTATAAAAAGGTTAATTTGTTGACATAAATTTTACAGTATTTCATTAAAAGATATATTTCATTACAATCTTGGTGAAATAGTTCCTGGTTGATATTATTTGGAAACAAACAAATCTTCAGCAAGGATTCAAGTAACAAAAATATTAAACATTTAAAAAATCTAAACAATCATAGCTTTAAATTGCATCTCACCTTCGACTGTTACACGACTGTTACTCCTTCCTCATCCCCGTAAACTTCTCTTAAAATGCATTTAGCACATCCTAACCGTTTCAATAAAACACAACGAATTCCTGCCGCTGCACCGGCCAATTATTCATACGGCTCGAATTTAGCGACCGTGCGAACGCGATCTCGAAAAAACTAAGCCGCGGCTTTTACGTCTTTTCCACGCATCCGTAACGCCGGCCAACAAGAGGCGGTTAAAAAAATTGGCGCGGAAAATCCAAATAGAGCGCGTGGGCCGGCGTGTATATACACCGCACAAAAGCCGCTCGCGGTATCATCCGCTCGGCGGTTCGGATCGACGGCGGTGGTGGGGCAGTCGAGTCGGCATTAAAATTTTCGCGTTCCCGTAACAGGTTACCGCGCCGCCTCTCGCGAGAAATCGTCGTCATGCGTTTCGCGAGCGTGTCGGCCGTGACGATCGATTCGATTTATCTTCCGCCAGCGTCACGCTCCGGGGCCCCGTGAACATACCCGGCAGCGAAAAAAAGATGCGGGAATCCGAGCAAACGCGTAGAAAGACGGAGACGCGAAAGTGGAGTAGGATTGCAATAGACGTTCGAGATTTTAAATTCCTATTGTCTAAGGCGTAGTGATCCTTGTAATTGGTATTTTAGGATTTTCAAGAATTTGGGTTTATTTCAGACTAACCGTTAGATTATACGTACTGTTTATGAAATTATTATTTTGTAAGAATTTACTGCTACTACTTGTTGCAAATATATGTAATTTTAAATAAATAGATTCTTAGGTAAATACAAAATTATAAAGTTAGTTATATCAAAGAGGAATAATATTTTAAAGTAAAGTCTATTAAAAGTTAAGAAATCTTGATGGTAATTTAATAAAAAACCATGATTTTCATTCTACATTCTACAAATATAGTAGTTAATCTAAAATTTGCCGCACCTACTTGGTAAACTTTTTTTTCTTATTGAAAAAAAGTTAATTGTTGAAGACACCACGACAACAATTTTTTTAATTAAAACCATACCCAGCAGTTACTGAATAATTCCAAGTAGATTTCTATTATTATTATCAGACTTCGACCATGGTGGCTTCTGCGCTTTTTGAAAAGTACAGAGAAATATGATATACGAGCTTTCTATTTCAATGTTGATTTGATGGAAGTTCATCTTTAAAATTGCGGAGAAAATGCACATTGAAATATTAAATTTTTAATGAAAGTAAATATTTAAAGTAGGATTCTACTAAAACATCTAATTCTTTTATTTTTGTACCAAGACCAACATTTTCATCACTGCTCAATTTTTTAAACTCGTTTTACATTCATGTAAAGCTTTTCTGAAGCATGAAATAAAAAAGCACCAAGCGCATACTAATTTGACCAAAATAGTTATTTCAAGGTTTTTTTTCTTCAATAAGAGATACGGAAATAAAAGTTGTTATGCAGAAAATTTGTTAACTTATCCTGCACTGAGCCACTCCATAAAACAAAACAAAATTGACTGTTGGGTCAAATTTCAGTAATATCCTACCTTAAATTTAAAAAGAAGAAGAACCAGATATCCAGAGTTAGATACCCAGTTTTCAAAAGGTTAAAGTTTAATCAAATAAACATTTTTCATAGTTTTTATTTTAAGATATCACTAAAGGTACCCAAACATTGAATACGGCAACTTCATGAACAATTTGGTGCAAGTCTCGGTGCAGGTGCGCTTGGCGCGGCATTCTAAGCGATCAAAGGAATGCAGCCGCAAGACGCCGAGGGAACCTCTCCAAAGTCAAAACACCGCTAAATAATTCAGGCGTAAACCGCAGCATAATCGTTTTACTTATTCTTGCCCACCTTCTCAATCGACTACTCGGAAAAAGGCTGAAGCCGAAGGCGGCGCCACCCCCCCCCCCCTCCCCCCCGCCGCCTAATCCTTGGCCGCGCTAAATTATTCATGCCCTCCTACCTCGGCCACCGTCGCGGCTGCCGCGCGGGAATCGAGATTGCTCTCCTCTCCACTTTAAAGTTTAAGAGAGCGAAACATTGAATTTATAAAGGAGCTCGGCGCGTCTTGCCCCCCCCCCCTCCCCGCGGCATGTCCTTATTCCAACTTCCTTCTTACTCCGTCCCTTCTTCTTTTTTTTTGCTAGTCGTTAAGTTGCAAGCGTCGCGCAGGAATTGCGCTCGGAGGACTTTTAATTTCGCCGGGTGGGAATGTCGAGCGCAGCCTCGGGATACGCCACTTCGTCTGCGCCGCGTGGATTCCGTGCCGTTTGGTGCGAGCGTAAGTTATGTCAGCCGGGATTTGCATCGAGTTCGCTTTGCATAACTCGTTTATTAAATGCCCGCTAAGTGAGGATGCCTCGTCATGGGACGTGGGCGATTTTCAACTTGTTGCTAAGATGATCTCGGCCATTTCCCAATTTTACCGCTTTACACCTGGCTATTTTGTTGGATCAAGTTTTGCAATTTATATTTTCCGAAATTGGGTCTATGCAATAATTTATAGTGTTTGAAGGTAAACGTACGGAGAAAGAAGTTCTACTAAAAATTGCAATAGTTTATTTAAAGGTTCTTGCAGACTGTCATTAAAAATAAATTAAAATTAAATTAAAAATTACAACAGTTTCTTGTAAAACTAATTAGAGTAAGCGTAGTAAAATTTCTTAGATTTCTTGTAAATTTTAATAGCAGCAATAGTGATTTCTGTATTTCAATTTTTAAGAGAATATTTTCATCGTGCAGATAAATTCTTATAAAAAGATCTTTCTACGTAATTTTGACAATAATTGATTGTTATTTTAATATATTTTTTTACGCCTGTCATTATTAAGTTGACGGTTAGTAAAACCGATATATTTCTGTGGATTATATCACAGTGTGCAAAGTTTGTGTGGCTAAAATCTCTGGAATGAGATATAATTATAGTTTTAAAATTTGTGTTAGGTAACTATAATATTAATATTTATAAATATTAATAACGGGATAGAAAATGCATACATTCGTGTTCACTTGCAATCGCATTTCATGCATTTATATACGAGTTTTCCTCAGAATTCGGTAAAACAAAGCAAACATTAGTCTGCCAACTTGTACGCACTCGGAAAGTACAGGGTTAGTCGACATACAGCGTCGAGTGCATTGAGTAAATTTACATGAAATGTTTTGAAATCGTCGTAATAGCCGAAATTAAGGGAGAATTTAAAGTAAGCCCTCAGAGACACTACTGCATTAATTTTAATTCCCACGTACGGCTGGTTCTTATCTTCTTCGCACTAACGATTATATGCACATCATAAACGTAAATGTCCTCGTAGAAACGTGCCCGTTGCTAGCTACACATGCGCTTTTCATGTCATTTTTCTCGAAAATGAAAGAAAAGCTAAATTTGTAACTTTTGTAGGATATAAATAAATAACTGATATTAAGGGGTGACTCAGACTATTTAAGGTTTTTGAATTTGAGTTTTGAGAATGTTTGAGGATTTATGAATTCATTCAAGGTTTGAGGATGCTGGGTTTAAAAATTCAAGGTTTTTTATTTGAAAATGTCAATGAATTTAAATTAGAGAACTATTGAATGTAATTTTTTGTTTTCCACTAAATTGTGTTTAGCTCACTAAATATACGCTTGAAGATTATATCTGAACGTAATGTTTCACTATCTTTCAGAATAGGTTAAAAAAATTTCGTAATATAGACCATGGCATAAGCATGATAATGGATACCAAAGTTAACTACAAGTTTACGAACTAATATGTAGTTCATTGAGCTCGAAGTTTATGTAAAACATTTTTTCTGAAAATCTAAAAATTTAAGACCCCAGTACATATGGCTTTGAACGTTCTGTGCAAGTTTAAAAATATAAAAAAGTCGTATATCTTTATTACATCAATTTGCTTAAAAGAACTGCAGTCGCAGTTTTTGCGGTCACAGTATTTGATAAGGTGTACATCTAACGTAGTCAACAAATTTTGGTGATAACTTATTGAAATAGCGTCTTCTATTAAATTTTTTCTTATTATTATCAGCATGCGGCTTTCTGATAAAAAGGGGAAAGTTTCAGTGAAACACGCATGTGCATTATAAAGAGCTTTGAGTTTTATTAGTCTACCCTGGTAGGAAATTGAGTGGTTGTTACCCAGAATATATTATATTTGTTGAGGACTGGTAAATAAAAAAAAGGGCGTGGTTTGATCAAAGAAACTTTATTAATATAAAACAAACGGCGCGTGAAGGTGCGTTCGGCTCGAGGTACGAGAGCGATCTGAGAAGCTCGGTCGACTCGGCGGCAAAGATGAGCGGTGGCACTCGTATCGGTGGCGACCCCCACTTTGGATCCGGTGTATGGCGCGTATAAAATATACAAGTATATAAAACCTTTTTTTTTTTATATATTTTAACAATATTTTATCTTAAATGGGCAGATTATCTGCTATATTATGCACATACACCCCGGTAACCAAATGACGTTAACTGGGCAGAATCTGGTAAAAATTATGTTGAACTAATATTGCCAAGTGCTTATACACGGAGAGAACCACGCGGCCTTTTTCCTACCGACACTGATTGTAATGTTGTATCGATTTTCTGACGCGAGTACCGTAACGGAAGGATGTGACATTGGGACGGCTCGATGTCTTTTTCTAACCGCCTGATGCCTTTTTCCTATGCGCGTCGGCGGATTTTTCGCATGGGACTCATGTTTTTCAGCGAATAGTATATTATGCACCAAGGGGATAAAGTGGACTGTGTACTCCTTGTGTGTAATTTGTCGCCCGAGCGAAGCGAGGTATACAAATTACTTTGTAATTTTTGCTAAAAATCGAGTAGGTCGCTAAAAGGACTATTAGGCGGGGACACTCACAGGTCCGAGCAAAACGGACATAAGCTATATTTTGCGTTTTCAATTTTGCGCAATATTGTCAGTCGCACCTGTATACTGCAACTACGCAAATTTCAGTACGTCTGTACAGATGGAAGGGTTAACATCGTCGAAATTTACAAATAACGATTTTTGACAATCTTCTTACGAGAATATATTGGAGTTCATTTTACCCAAATTAATTGATTATTTACTTTATCAATTTTAAATACAGGGTGTCAAAAATATAGAAACCCCTAAACAACTCATCAGGAATACATTTTGTCCAAAAATGTTAGACAAAAGTTTAGGAAATCTCTCTGGCTTTTCGTTGGTGACCTTCGATTTCACCTTAACCATGACCTTTTGTACAATTTTGTTTCTAACATTTTTTCACAAAATGCATTCCTGACGAGTTGTTCAGGGGTTTCCATATTTTTGACTCACCCTGTATAATTATTATTTTAAAAAAGTCTGATTATTTTTAATCTGGGAAAATGGAGGAGGCAAAATTAACGGGAAATCCGTTTTGCTCGGTATGAGTCGCAAATTAATTTTCGTAATTAAACTCTGTAAATTAATTTAAATTTTGCTGAAAAAACTTGTGAAGCTTATTACTTCACAAATTATTACAGCTTATGGTTTATATACTGTTTTTTTCATATTCAGAAGCAAATTTGCAAAATGCAATAGTCGCCTAAATGTAAGATTTAACAGTTATTTGCATGACTATCGCAATGACCAGAATTTATATTTTGACGGACAAAACTTAAAAAGTTTGAATATTTTTTTTAGCTACCGTTTGTTTGAAGAAAAAATCCCTGTTTTTTCCTAAATTTAGTTGCTGGTATACAAATGCATTACACAAAGAATACGTCGTTAGTAATTATTACACTTTTATTATAAAAATTGTAAAAATTACAATTTTATTAAAAAGAATTAAAAAAAGAATTAATTTATAAACAACTTGAAAATAATTATATGATGGCTAAATTTGTGGTAAGCATACAACAAAGTATTTATGTTTCGCAAATAAATTAATTCAAATATAAACACTTGCAGATGAACGTATTGGAAAACTGTTTCGGACACGAGTTAGATATGGTAACAATTGCAGGAGATTTCAAAAATTTCGAGAATTGGCATGCAAATTTTCCTCCAAAATTACTAATATATCGAGTAGGTCTGTAAGAGTTGAAAGAATTCGAGCGTCATAAACGAATACAAAGGGCTTTTACGTTAACGGAAATTGTCATATCGAAATTAAAGTATCCTATAAAAATATTTCTGGTTTCCGGATCTTCATCAACAGATTTGAAAAAGTTGGGTACAAGTGGGATATTTTTTTTATCAATGAAAATCTTGAAAGTTGCAGCAAGATTGACGATGTATTTCGAGAAGCTTGGCAAATTAATATTTACAATGCGGCATACACCTGCTTCGATGAATGGAGGGACATTCAATTTTTCAGTTTTAATCCTTTTAAGAACGCTTCGCCTAATATGTGGAAATTCTCACATTTTACAAATGGGATTAATAACAACATAAGTTGGCCGATGGCAATTTTTAAATTTATTCATAATTGATGAATTACTGTAATTTAATTACATCCAAGTTAAAAGTATGTAACCATTTTAAATAATGATAAATGTTTTTCTAGATATTGATTGATCAATTTGCCCAAATCCAAAATTTGATAAAACTAATGACTTGAACTATTATCCAGTGAACTTACGTTCCGTCGACGTATCGGTTCTCTTCAGATTGAAACCTGATTTGAAAAAACTGCAGAACAGACTGTCTCTTAGTAACTTTAAAGGCCCAGACAGTAGTTTATCACAAATCCTATGGTCTCATTCACGAGGTCAACCAGTGCTCAATGTCACCGACAATATGGGTTACATTGATGAGAATAATATACCCATGGGCATGCTTCACGATCTCTTTCAGTACCAATTTGACATGAGTCCAAATAAGAGATACATCGATGATTTCTGGAGACTTCAGACCTCCCCCGTGACGTCTATGGCGTTTGCGTAATAACATTTAGAAGGAGTAAGCGATTGTCCCATCTTGTTGTCCTTTTTGACATGAACATTCTCTGGAGCATTTTACTATTCTTCTGTGCTGCTACTCCTACTCTAGTGTATGTACTGAAGATGGACTCAAATAAGGTTTATCTGGAAGTGTTGAGAGTCCGTCTATCGGACGGCGATAAGCGTCGCGGAGGAAAATTCCGTGTGCGCGGACATCGTCGCGAGAACCCCGGAAACGGCCGTGTCACAGACTCAAGATACACAATTGAGCAATTAGTAATCTGTGATGGCTTCAATACGCTCTCAGTTTATACACACTAGAACATGATTGAATCAATTTGAGTTGGAAAGTTTAGTTTGCTATCAGACAGAACTCCTAGGTCGCATACTACATTAGTCCAATCTAGCCTGATAGAATCTATGAGGTAATATCTAGAAAGAATTGGAACATTACCTCTGGAAAATGGAATGAAATGATATTTGCTAATATTTAATGGAAGATATTTTCAACTGATCACTCATACACAGCATATAGATCCGTTTGCAAAGCGAATTACCTATGTGACAACTGATGTTGCGATAAAATTACACATCGTTAGCAAATCAGAATACATGAGAGTATTTTATTTTATCAGTAAGATCGCCCTTTAATTACTACTAGGGGGGCTACGCCCCCCTGCGCGCTACGCGCGCCAACCCCCAATAACTTTTATTCAATATAATTTGTCTTTATATATCGCCGCTGCCGCTTTTATACAAAAATAATTCGAATACAAAAAGAATATAAACAATGATCAATCGCTCATCAGTGTGATATTGCCTTTATTATACATATATTTACATCTCTTCATTCATTGTTTTTATTTACTTTTTTTATTTAACCCGAATGTATTGTTCGTGTCGGTAATCTTTTGTTAAATAAGAAAAATTTAAGTCCAATAATTGGGACAGTCCGATAATTGGGACATACCGATAATTGGGAATGTCCCATAATTGGGACAATCCGATAATTAGGACAGTCCGATAATTGGGCCTGTTTCTGGGGAATAATAAGGTACATACCTTATTAAGGTGTTTCTACCGAGAAGAGCGCTATATTCGTGCGAGCGAGAGGGGAGATAGGCGATTCGCAACAAATGACATACGGCAACAGCGCAGAGCTCAGTCAGCAGTAGACTCAGTAATCATACACAAGAAAAAATCCTAATAATTATCAAAATGTTCGCCTAATTATCTTCTTTGCTTAAAAAAAAATTAAGCATTTCTAAGAGACGGCAATTTAGTTATCGAAATAAATAACTTGAAAAAGAGCGCATAACGAATAAAGTCCTATCTCTCCTGTGTTAAACACCG
>JAXIUT010002824.1:0-32397 GCA_035586675.1 Eurytoma californica | reverse complement strand
AGATCTCTAAAGTGTGTAGTTATGTAGACGCTGCGGTGCTTCGCGGACTGCCAATGACGGCAGGTCAGAGCAGTGTTGGTGAAAAGCAGTAACCCGGCTTTGTAATAAGAGGCGAAGCCGAGAGGATCACGAAAGCTAGATGAGTGATGCGAAGACATTCTCTCCCTCATATACACCTTGATGAGCGATGTACACTGCATACCAGATGCATTCCACGCTCAAAAATATGTAAATACTTCCGAGAGCACAAATACGATGACACGCATTGAATTCGAATATGTTGCAAGAATGATATTTAAAAATTCTCGAAGCGATTGTAATTGAATTTATATTTTCTAATTTCATAAATGAATTAAGTAAAAATTAAGTAGTAAGTAAAGGAACTTTAGTAAAATAGCTGTAAGAAAGGAGATTATAAATACTGTTTAATATTTCTACCACGAAAACGATAAATTTGTTATTATCTTTTATAAGATCCTTTAAACATACTTTTTAATCAATAATATATCTTCCCTTATGCTCGAATATGCATACTACAAGCTGTTTTTCACTGAAACAATGCCCCGTCACGCCATGAATATGAAACAGCGCCCTCAAAAAAAAAAACTCCACTATCGCAATCGAAATGTGTAAATTAATAAAGAACTCGCACAAATATAAATTACAAACTAACCACTCAGAAAAAAAATGAAGAACGACACTTGGCAATTAACGCGCGAGTAGCCCGAGGCAGCCACTCGGAAAACGCCGAAGGAAAGTTAGTCTCGCGCACGAGTGCTCGAAATAATGCGCCTCGGGATCGAAGAAGGGCCGATGGTTCGTGCGCCGTGTATTCGTCGGCCGATTAAAAAGCCGGGCGTCGCGGTGCCAGCTGCAGGCGCACGAGTGGACAAAGGCCGCGGGCGCGCACCTCATTGTAATTCCGAAAGTACGCCGCTCGGCGGCGTGCCTGCTGTACCCCGTTTATCATAAATAATAGAATTCACGAGGCCCCGTGAAAGTAAAGGCAGAGAGAGGGATGGGTAAATTTACGCGTATTTTTATACAGAACCGTTTTGCGGTCCATTATCCGCCTGTGTTTTCGTAATGATTTAAATACATTTTATCGCGCTCGCTGGGTGAACAATGCTCCCGTGTACGCGCGATGAAACGAAGTGCCTCGGGAATCGCCGATGTTCGTTTACACTTCTGCTCTTTTCTTTATAACGTAATTTTATTGGAGATACATGTGAATGGGGATCGGGATGTGTTTCAATTATCGGAAATGCACATCAGTTGCAATCAGGGAGTAGGACGATCAGATGACTTACAATCGTAGGATTTATAGAAATTTTTGAAAGAATGTATATGAAATATTTTCGATTTTTTATTTTGCACCAGTCGTTATACCAACTGCTTCACTTGCTTTACTCTATTCATTCAAATTATTGACTATACATAAACAGTACAGTAATAATTAAAATTTGATTGAAAGAAGTATGTGATTAAAAATTTATTTATAAAAAATGGAAATACTTTTAAAGCTACTAATTTACTTTATAAAGTTTAATAATAATAGTATACTGCGCGATTTTCTTGATGTGTCTCAGTGTTCTGGATTTATAGTGTCATTTTCCGTATTTTAGAGTTACGCTTAGGTAGCGTCGTACGTACATCCATTTTTGTGCCCCGAGAAAAAAGTAACGATATTTCTTACCTTCATGTGCATAAAAATTTATAAAAATGTTTTTTACCGTTTAGTGGTTTTTTAATGCAAAACATTTTGGTAAATAAAAACTTATTGTTGACACAATAATATTACTATTTTAAGATGAAACCTAACTTTATATACTAACAGTATATTTTTTCAAGTAATATTTAATTTTAAAATAAATTCTCATTACATGAAGTTTAGAAAGTTTTGTAAAAAGCGACCCGATACCCCTTTCAACTTTATCACCCTTTGCGATATTGACTGCCTCCTTTTAAGCATAAAGCAGATAGTATGTTTCAGAATCCAATGGATAATGCATCATATAATAAACCGAAATTGATATCGAGTATAATCTGCTTTAAATAAATAATATAAATAATTCATTGCATGAAAAAAAAAATGTAACTCACCTTAATAATTTTCTGATCACGGATTAGCTTAGTTATGCAATTGTACATAAACGTGAAGCATAGGCCTGACATAAGCAAAGTGAAAACAACAAGAATGATAATCACTTGTTCCGATTTCATGTTTAATCCACCTTGTTGTTCCTGAAAAAATATAAAATATTTATTTTGAACGCATTTTATTAAAAATTGTTCCAGAAAATTTTCTTTTTTTTAAATCGAAATTGGTGTTGCATCACATGTACAATGCCAACAGTACTTTGTCAAGGTTGTTTCAAGCAAGTTGTTCTAATAAACCAAAAGCCGATCCACGACAGATTTCGAACCTACTTATTGCGTCTTCGCCGGTTGTAGGCACAAGACTCGCGATTGCCATGTATGCAAATTATACAACTAACAGAAACAACTACTCCCAGAACAAAATCTACTAACTTATCTCACGTACTCCACATAATTATAACATTTATTTATTTTATTTTCAATTAACGGTAGTAATTTTCATAATTATGCATTTCTTAAATTGCATTTACATCAGCCATGCGAGGTACATAGAATCGAATTCCCAATTTCCGCCAGTAATAAAATAAAAAATTAATTAATTACAAATTTGAGCAACAAACCGTGATAAAACAACGTTTGGTAAATCACAAGAGGTAATTATCGAAGCGAATAAATACGCCTCGGCTGCGAATAGCGCAGGGCTCGAAAGTTCGCTGAAAGCCAAACTGGATCAAAGTGAAACGGTCGGCTGGATCGCGCGGCGCCCAAGCAAGAACTGCGGCCCCGCGCGAAACATCATTTTAGCGCGGTTCCGTGCCGGCGGAGGGACGGAGCATATCGATAAGGGACGCCGAACTTGTCAACCTGTCAAACTTCGACTGCGGGCCGATCAGTCGTACGCGGATGCGGTAGATGCTAACGATTCCAAGTTCGCCGCCACGGGCCGCTGCACGTCCGACCGTAAATAGTCCTTACTACTGTCCGGCCGGGCGCAAGTCGCCCGCCGAGACCCCCGCTCGCTAAATTACAATCATCGCCCGTTGCTGCGCCTTCGCGCGGAAACTGCCGCGATGCACTGCCGGTATATGCACTGCTTGGTCGTTAACTAACGGAGATCTACCGGAGCTTTTCCTGTTGTTGTTGCTGCGACGCTTTTTTCTTATTTAGGGATGCAATTGAATGCACTGACTAGGAACTAGTATCCGAACTCCAGGTCACAGATTACGAAACTGTGAGAGATTTATATTTTTTGCATAATTTTGCAAAATCGTACGATAAATTGAAGAAAACAGCTACAATATTTAAATCTCCTTGTATTAAAAAATGTAATAAATCTTAAATATTGCACTTTTCCCTTCAACTTACAATGCATATTATCAGGAGCAGGTTAAAAAGAAACGGTGATATGATAAATTATGGAAATTTAGAGCAATGAAGGCACTATTTTGAATCATATAAGAAATTCAATCTATTATACCTTGTACTATGTAGCTCAAAAGCTATTGAGCTTTAGAGTCTAAAATATTGGCTTCTTTCATTTTGATGTACAAGAAAATACCTCTCATAGTTTCAAGAAAATCCGATATCCAGAGCTCTGATAGTCCTTTAGTGAGCCGAGGTTTGTACATTGAAGGGGATGGTTCACGAATACGAAATTAAAGGGTGTGCTTTATGTATATGTCGATTACAAAAAAAACTGTTGATTTAAGAAAAAACTGTAAATTTATACAGTGTTTCATACAGAGGCTTACTTTAGTAAAATGATTTATTTCAAGAATAATAGTTTTTTTCTGAAAAAATTGAAGATACTACCTTTTCAAAGAGAAGAAAAGTTACTTGTTGATTAAAAGAAAATTTTAAACTATTGCTTAACTCGATTTTTTAAAGATTTTTTGTGAATACTGGACTTTTTTTTCATTTTTAATTATTGAAGCTGTAAAAATGTTTAATTGGTACTTCAGCCTGACTTTGTTTCGGAAATGCAATCACAGCGCTGCACTCGAAATCGAATCGATCGTTATTGATTTTTCATTAGCTTCATTTATAACCCAAGTAAATTACTGCGTTACCGTGCAAGTTGTCAATTTATTCGAGAGCAAAATTTTCAAAAATATAATGACGCGCGTGTACACGTATCGCTTGCGAGCGACGAGTGTCCTCCGCAAAAAGGTGCGCGAAAATTCCTCATCAGCCGCGTTTAAAATTACCGGGCGTCGAGAAATCCAATTTTCGTGCCTCAAAGTGGAAGAACCGGCGCAATTATTGGAAAGCCTTGCGCACCGGCAGTTGGCGTTTAAAAGCAAAGTTCTTAAAGAGACTTCAGCCTGGCATTTTAGCCAGACGAAGGGCGCCAAGTCAGTAGCTGAAGGACATTGAATAAGACATCAAGGCGAAGAGGAGCGTAATTATTCTCTCCCTCGTCACCGACGACCGGCTCGAGAGGCTTTCGTCACAGAGACTCTCGACGACATCATCAAGGAAAACAGAACCGCCGGGGGGATAGGAGCGAAGGAGACACCGGGGCTCCTAACGGCCGCCCACGCTCAACCTCGCGCCTCGGATGGGAAGCGAGATTGACGCACCCTTGCGCCACTACCACAGCCTCGCGCGCGCTCCTTCTCCCGCGTAATCGACTCCGAACTATACTGAAAAGGCTTTAATTTATTTTACTGCATGTCAGTTGCCGGCGATAATCGCGAAATTGTATCGTCAACGCCTTATGTCGTTCATCTTTGCGAGTGATTTAAACGACAGATTCATTATTTTCAAGATTGAAATTAAGCTTTCATTAAAGTTATTAATTAGAGTTTGAATGAGCGCGAAATAATTGCGCCGCGTAAAACAACGCAGAAATTGGGCGACTCTTGTATTCTCCTTTATTACACTTAACGTCCTAAATAGCGCACCTCGTTAAATATATTTTAGAAATTAAGTTTTATATCGACTGCTTTTAGACAATAACATTCTTTAATTTTCACAAAATATTCATAACTTTTTATTAAACATACAAATATTCAAAACCTTTATCTCGTCTACAAATTAGTGCAATACCTTAACATCGGAAGCTAAATTTTCCGAAAGAATTATCGTAATAAATGCGAAGAAGGGACTCCGCGGAAATGCAGCTCGGGAAAAACGAGGAAAAAAGAGCCTTGCCGGAGGAGAAAAGGAAGACAAGAAGTCTAAATACCTTCTCACGAGACCTCAAGATTTCTACGACGGTGACGTCATTGTGCGGAAGCGAAATGGCGCTGAGAGGATTTCCGGAAGTACTGGAAATAGTTTCGCCAAGTTCTTCCGGTCTCCTCTCCTTTGCCCTCCTCCACCACCCCTCGCTATCGACCTCAATTTCACACTTTCTTTCTCGCGCTCCCTCCTTCCCTCCCCTGCCATCAAGATAATTTAAGTGTACCTAACGATCTCGAACCATCGATTCGATACGAATTCCTCGGAGCTAGCGGTTGATTTTAAAACCCGTTAATCTCGCGGAAACTGCATTTTAAAATTGACCTGATTCAGCGACTAAATGAAAAGGTCGTCGGAAGGGGCTGGTCTTTAATCAGATATCCACTGCTTATTTTTTCTATAGGGTAAATCTCTACTCTCAGTGTAGATTTTTTATTTAATTTTTTCTATTGGGCAGTAAAAAATTAACTGTTAATTAATGTTTGCTGTAAATTTTTTTACCATAACTATTACTGACGATAATTTTGCATTAAGTTAGAAATTTACAAATTAACAGGTTTATACTTCCATTCATCGGAGCTCATATAGTTCCCAAATAAATTTTCACGCAGCAATAAGCTTTTGAATCTCTGATTCTGACCGTTCCATTACCAATATTTCAATTATCCATTACTGCAGTTGCGTGGCTATGCAAGAAATCACATCCCGCACTTCACGAATTAATAAATGCGCAAACACGTAAATATTGAAGAGCCTTTATTTAATACCATTCCACTTTACTCACACTTGCACAGAAACGAAAAATTATTGTCATGCGTTCTCACAAAAATCGATGCCAGCAATTGAATTTCATATTTTACAACATTATCATCTCAGGCAATTGAGTCCATTAAAAAAGAAACGTGATCAACCCTTTAGTAGCAAGAGCCTCCGGCGTCAAATATTGAAGTGCAAAGCTTGATGTTTCGAGATGAAACCGCGTCAAAAGGGTGCCCCAAGCGCGTAACGATAAAAAAAAGCCGCATCCTTCTGAACGCAGCGGCACTCGGGCAGCGGACGTTATATAACTGCGCGAACCGCCGCTCGCGCCTGGGGCTGTTTTCTCCCAAACTAACGAATGCCCTCTGGGACAATGCCGGCCGGCGGATCGGTATGTACGTTAGATAACGCGCGTGCCGGATACGGTTATGTGCGCGGGTGCGTATGATTGCGGGGCGCCAATGTTGCACTCGATTGCGCCCGGCGTTCTTTCGCGGGCTCCATTGAAGAACGAGCACGCGTCGCATAACTCGCTGAAATAAAAGGGAAATGGCGTATGACGAGTGTTTATTAATTTTTACCCCGAGTGAATAGTGTTCGAGGTAAGGGAGCGCGGTTGATTTTTTTAAGAGAAAATCGTTATCGAATTTAGTTATACAAGACAATTGATATCCGGTAATAAATCATTACTGAAACGAGATTAACGAGGGACATTTATGCAGTTGGAGAAGAGTTTAGAGAAAGAATAATCTTTTAATGCTTCAATAATAAAAGTTTATTTTCCCTGCACTTGAATTAACGGAGAGTTCGCACGGTGAAAAAGGAATATCATACAGTAGTCGTATGTTTTTACTGCCACGTAGGTATACGAAGCGTAGACCGGAATAAACTTGTTTTTCTTTTGCCGCAAGTGAAGGGGGAATAAAGAATCGCGAAATTAAAGTTCTTTCTTTGAATCTGATTTACATCATCGAGAAATCCGAATGTTGAAGAAATATTTCCTTTCAATTTCATGTCTCTGCACGGGGTGTACTGCTACGTGCAATTGTAACATCCTAAAAATTGCCGGCGTACAACAAACTTTTACTTTTTTACTCGAGAAAACTATCTCAAATAGATGGAGTTGATTTGGATCCCCTTCAAACGCTTAGTTCGCCGACATATATATCCCATTCTTTCGATGTGATCATCACTTGAAATTTACCCCGTTCGAGTTTCGTTTGTTTCCGAGACTGCATCGTCCGCACTTCTTGGAACTTTTATAACTCGGCATTTCCTCGACTTCCTTTTCCCCCCTTCCTCGCCGCTGTGGTTCAATATTACTTTTATGCAAACTTTCCGAGAATATGTTTTTTGCAGCTTTATATATGGCTTTATTTTATTGTTTTTCTTATTAATATTTGCTTCTTCGCTTAATGGAAGAGCGAATATTTCTTTCCCCATTAAAGTTTACTTTGGCGTAAGAAAGTTTATCTAATCGGTTAATCTTTATACCGGCGCTATACGCACACTATCAATATTTATGGTCGAGATATATAGATCTACAGCGCGTGAGTTCGTTCACCGTGAGCCGTTTACCCATCTGTATTTAAATTGGCAAATTAAGATACAGAATTAAAGTACGCATTAAAGTGAATCTGTAGTTGCATAATTTTTGTATAATTATTATCGTAACTTAACTCAAAATGAATGAGCAATTTTAGAATCAAAAAGAAAAAAGACATCCTAAATAAAAAGCGTTATGAAAAAAATGTTTTTTATCTTCAGCATTTTAACGTGTTAATAAAAAGTCAGCAATCCCTTCTTTTGTGTATCTCTAGTACTAGTGATAAACAAAATTAGCCTCGTTGTATATAATAATAATACAGAAAGAAATTAATCCATCCTATACTGTGAAAAATAAATTAACAAAAAAAAAATATGAGTCGAAATCCAGTAAATCCCATGGTAACACCACTCCTCGCAAACTGGACGAGCCATTAAGTCCGCTAATAGGCGGCCTCGCGCGATCCACCCCCTCCGCAGGTGGCGGCGAAAATTGACACGCTAATTGAGGCGGCGCAACGAGCGCGGAAGTGCACGGCCGAGGTTGGCGGATGCTAAATCAAGCGTTCCCTCGGCCGGGCGACGAGGAGCGAGCCGATAACGGGGTTATCCACTTCGACTCGCGCGCGTACCGATCCGCAAGTAGATCGAGTCCGCGGCCGATCAGACGCGGCCGCCGCCGCACGTACGCTCCCGGGCCCCGAGACCCAGGGAAGACCGGGGGGCGGGACATTACTCCTGGTTAGATTAATATCCCGTCGCTGCTATCGCTTGTTCTGGTGGCTTGCCAAGTACGCGCCCGGCATTGCGCAGTGAGCGCGCAGCCGGTTAAAACACCTACTGTACCCTCCTCCCTGCCCGATTCAGGGAAAAGGGGAGAGGCGGAAAAATAGAGGAGCTGCGGAAACGTGAATTAGTTGCGTATGAATACGCCGGCTTACGTTTTCAGGCGGGTGAAAGGGTGCAGAGGGGTGAATCAGGTCGCATTGCTGCTCTGAAAGGGAGGATTACGCGCAGCGGTTGATGAACTATTTTTCGAAAAATGAGAGGAAATTTTTTGGCGCGGAACGATTACAGATTTGCGAAATGAAATTCGACAGATGAAAAAAAAAATTTTCGTTCGGAAGTATTAGTTATTTGTGGAATGACTCCCCACGGGGGAACGTTTTATGAATAAAATATAGGTAAGTTTAATATGAAGTTTTTGAGTGAATGAACGAATGGTTCTTCAATATCTATTCTTGAATCAATAAACCTACTTTGTTTTATTATCAGTGCATTATGCAAAATTATTAATTTCCAATAAATTATTAAACGATGAAATATCCATAAGCTTATTAAAATTGATCTCACACAATAATTTTATGAGAAAAATTATTGGTGGAATAAGTTGATTAAAGACTTAGTAATCAACTTAATTAAAAATATTAATAATGATTAAAACAAAAAAGGTTATTTACCTTGCAGTCGTCTCCTTCGTCGAAACTGTGGCGACAATTAATGTTGCCGTTGCATTCTAAAAATTTTTTTATGCAATATGTATCCTGGCAGTCAAATTCTTGATCGTCGCAACCTTGAATAAAA
The DNA here is from genome assembly GCA_035586675.1 of Eurytoma californica. Taxonomy (NCBI): domain Eukaryota; kingdom Metazoa; phylum Arthropoda; class Insecta; order Hymenoptera; family Eurytomidae; genus Eurytoma; species Eurytoma californica. The sequence goes on along the minus strand of JAXIUT010002824.1, from coordinate 23,223 downwards.
AAATAAAAAATATTAATTAACTTGCTTGTTTAATCACGATTTATTCGCCAAAAGGTAGTTCCGCTAATAAGATATCAAACGACGTTTAGCCCCTGCTCTGGGATTCCAAGGTAAAGGTCTAAACTAGGCAGTAAACCGCAACTTTATGCAAACACGCGAACTTGCTTGCTTGGCACTTGGGGCTTATAAGTTCAGAGACTAGTCATTTCCTGCGGTTGGATACATTAACGAGAGGACAATCAATTCCACGAGCAAAGTACTTGTAAGTTCGGGTCTTCAGAATCGCTCGCAAATTATTTATTTCCTTCTTTCTTTCAAAGTAAGTTTACTCGCTAAATTATGGATAAAACGAAAAAAAAGGAATTAAAGTGGTTACCTTTATCTTTGTTCTCCTTGGAGCGAATGGCAGTCATGATAGCTCTAAAGTCAGTTTTTTCCTTATCCGCCAAAGCATGTTTCGTAGCATAAAATCGAAAGTACGCGGAATTCCCCGTGCTTTCGTAATTGTCTGCCATGGTGCCGCAAAAATTATGCTTCAAGCTTGGATGATGTTTTTTCTTTGGATCTTTATCGTATATATTCACAAAATTAATATCACATTCGTTTGGTTTACTAAGCTTAAAATCGGTAAATGATATTAAAATCTGCAACAGAAGAAAACGATATTTTATTTCAACGCTAACAAACATTTATTTCCTATACATTTGTAAATTGAATTAAAAACATTTTTTGTGACGCGTTCTTAAACCGAAAGGTAATAAAAACTTTTTTGTCCGAGTTTCTTTTTTTTTTCTAAAAATGATTTAGGTGAGAAATAATACAAGTTTTTTGATAATTAAAACACGTGGTTTACCTTCCAATTTTCAGGTACTGTTATGTTCCACACACAATCTAACTCCGTCCCTTTTTCTAAAGCAACTTCTTTTTGTTTGACTACGTCTTCGAAACGTATTATATATTCGTATTGATCTATGATGTGGACCATGCACTCATCCGTCTCAGGTGCAGCGTCTTAAAAAAAAAATTGAAAGTAATTTTATAATCAATTTTATAATTTTATGAAAGTTAAATACTAGAACAAAAAAAATGGTAAATGGGCAAATTCTGGAAGGGCTTACTTAGAGGTCTAGGTATCGATGACCACACGGCACGAAATCCATTACCCTCGATGCTTAGGTCACTATGAAAATGAAGCCAAAGATCCCTGGTAGAAGATCTGATTTCTGGAAACGGAAAAGCTCGGCAGAAATTTCCCAACTCCTTCGAAAACCCGTATTTGCCATCGCGAACCTCTAAATAGTCATACTTGCAGTCGTCATGAACCTCGAGGTCGAAAGAGTCTCGAAATTCTAATTTGACCACTTGCCCCTCCTCTTCGGCTGAAAAGTCAAACATATTTATCTTGAAAAAAGATTCCAACTTTTTTTATTAAAACTGTTTTAAACTATTGAAATGTACTTTCTGGATTTTTATGAAACTAGGGTAAGAAAAGTACATTTATGGAAATTAAAATTGGATACTTTTTCTATTGATTATTAAAAAATGAAAATTGTAATCATAATTAATTATGGAGTTGTAATATCAGTTGAAACATTCAGCCACTTTAAAAATAGTTTACAGCTGTAGCTTAACAAATATTTTTATTTGGATAGTTATGAAAAAAGAATCAGATTTCGTTTGCGTTGCTTCTAAAATGGAACGTTTTATTTTATTTCTCTTTTAATAAATCCGATAAAAACCTGAAAAGAATCTATGACTGTAACCGTTCGCGCCTTTACCACTATATTTTCCTTCCCTTTTTTTCCACGAAAAAAAAAAACCCACAATAGTGACAAAAGTGCCTTTTTCACTACATGTCGGTAACTACTTTCCCCGGGGCACTCGGCCCCTTTAATTTCCTAAACAAACGAATTTGGCATCTGTCGGAAAGCACTGTATTTGTTAGCGCGGAATCCATGTATAAATTACGACGCGGCAAGTCCCGATCGGTCGCGCGGCCATTGATTGTACAAGTACCAGAAAAAAAACAGAACGGAGCGACCAGGGAGGCGATCCGGCGCATGACGAAGCGGCGGCCGGCCGCGGTAACGGAGAGGATAATGCAAACGGGATTGTTACGGGCAACTTTACTTCCTTGGCACGTACGCGGCTTATCCGGGAATTATTCAACGGGCACTGATCGTTACGATTCACTTTATCTCGCGAGGTGATAATGCAAGCTCAGCCGTGCAATTTACCGCGCCCCTAAAACCGAGGAAAAAGCTGTTTAAAGTACCGCACCCTTCTAACCCGCGGTAATTGCTGGTTTCAAAAAATCTCGGTATTTCTGCCGTCTCAAAGTGCTTCCACGCTTCGCTCTCCAATAAGCTTTGAATAAAAAATCTTTCGATTTTCCACCTAAGCTTAAATATCCCCAGGGTGAGGTCTGAGAGTGGAGTCCTTTTGGAACAACATCACTTCTTCCTTGCGGAACCTCCTATCACGGTCACAATTGGAGTGTAGCTGATGTCAGCATTTACAGATTCGAGTCATCGTCGTCAGTAGAACTTAAAAATTGTTACATACTTTGTTCTATGTATTTATTGCAAAACATTTTTAAAGATATATTTAATTTAAGAATTATTTGTGCATTTTCTCATTGTTTGTATGTTTTTCTACAACTAATGTATATTCCGACTAATGAATTCAATTTTGCCAATAATACAAATAAAGCATTATTTAAATCTATCTCTTTCTTCTTCTCAAATTTGTAAACATTATAAGGCAGCTATAGATGATGTTGTGATACATAAAACAAATATCATCGACCTAATTAATGACGTAGTGAGAGATTTCTCCACCTAATTACAACATAGATGCGAACAGTAGCATCATTAAAAGAAGTGTAGAAATTAGTGACAAAATAAAGAGTCTCTCGGTGATAAGAAATAAGAAGAATAAAACCGATGCAGAATCTACAAAGAAATTTGTAGATCCAAATAAGGAACCAGATTAAAAATTCTTTTCAAGAATAATAAAAGATAATGAAAACAGCGCTTCAAACGTTCTCGTCGATTTGCTACGTTTCGAAATACATTAACTAGGATATACAACTTCTGGCTCCGATGCACAATTAACCAAACCAATTTAAAATATAGACATATTAAGGGGCTTACAGAATTGCCATTTGCATGCACACACAGTGAAAAAACACCGCCCACGTTCAGAGTAAATAAATTAACATTACAGTTCGAAGAGCAATACATGATTAACGATCGTGCCAACTGTAATTAACTTTTAGTTCACTAGTTTTGCTATTGCTTTTGCTGTTCATTAAGTTTTTACAAAATATCGAAGTAACAGACTTAAAATACATTTTATTATAAGTTAACTCAATCTCCCAAAAAAAAAATACAATTTATCAGTAAAACTATCATCCCGCCCTAATTCATTATCCAATTTCTCACCCTAAAGACGTACAAAGTCAAAGACCGTCCGCCTAATAGAAACCGAAACTTTGACCCGCATCGTCCGGGGGGCATTCGTTCATTCCCGTAAATACGAGCGGAGCTTAGCTAACTTCGCTTCACGCGGGTTAGGGCGCCGCCTCGCTCCAAGACGCTTAGAAATCCGAGGAGGCCCGAGCGCTGCCCGTCCTTCCGACGCGACGGCAGGCAAAGCGGCGAGATCCGGTTGTCGCGCTGTCCAGCGAAGTTCAATGGGCGCTTGGCCGGTGGCTCACAGCGAGAAGCGATCGGGGGCCCGGGGTAAGCCGCGAGAACCGCGAGCGCAACGAGGAGGGCGCGACGGGGTGAGCAGCTAAATTGGATATCCCGCGCGAGGAGCGACCAGCCCGCCGGCACTATAAACGCTGCGTGCCCGAACTGAACGCGGAAATTCAGCAAACATGTTTTCGACCGGCGGAATTTCATCTCTGCCTCTCTCTGCCCCCCCCCCCCTCTCTCGCTATTTCTCTTTCGCTATCGCAGTTTCTTTTCATTTTTTTTTTTTGGACCCGGTCATTGCGCTTTTTTTTCGTTTGTGTCACACTTCTTTCTCCCACGTTCATTTGCCTGGCATTGATTTTTTTGTTCCTATATCTGGTTTGCTGACTGCGAGCTTTTTCTCTTTTCGGTTTAGTGCAGTTGAAGCAATTACAGTTTTAATTTTCTTATTATGGAACACTTTATTAAATATCGTTATGTTTGTTTCGCGTATTTTAGCAGAATGAATTTTCACTTTAATTTTGTTGCTCAGTACTCGATAAAAAAAGGGACAGAATTAATTATTATGCTGGCTGCACATTTCACGCTTAAATAATTTAGGATTGTATTATTTCTAAATTCTTCGTAATGTGCTAAAAGTCATTTTAAAATAAGTAATTGTCTCAATAATTAACGAGAGTGTCTTACAAAGCAAATTTACACTTTCTTAAAAGGAATTAGATTCTCTTTTTCTACTTAAAGAGAATAAGTCAAATAATTTATCTAAAAAACTTCATGCTATTCATTTTTTTAACATTTTTCCTTGCGTAGCACAGTCTTCTTACAAAAAGCAAAACACGAAAGAAAACATCAATTTATTGTAATAGATGCAAGAATTTTATAAAAATCGTATCATAATTTACAAATAAAAATCAAGTAAAATTCGATAAGAAATGCATAATTAAAAAACAGCCTAAAACAACAAGTAAACGCTAAGGCGAAAACAATACCGTCGAATCCCTTTTACTCCCGTTTTACGAGAGGGGGGGGGGAGGCCCGGGTGATACGACGTGTAAGCCTCGGGGAAAAAAAAAGGATTTTTCCAATTCAACGGGATCACGCGAGCAATATCGTCGGCGCGCTAACGCAACTGCTATACGGCTTTATCGCAGAAACAGTTAACAGACTTCCGGTTAGACAGAGGCTTTGATTCATCGGCTCACGCAAGAGGCGAGCGCAGGGTGTACCCGAATGCTGCGCGACGCTGTAAGCGGAGTGCGCGGGTAAAAAACAGTAGGACGGGAGGCAAACCCGTCGTACAATGGAGCCAACGGCCTGTAAGGAGCGAACAATCGGCGAATTTGCAAAACTACGCCGATTCCCTTGTCGACGCTTGGTCGTCTGTACCCAATACATTTTGCGATTTAACTTCCAGACGAACGGGGGAGATTTACACGTATTGGGGAAGTTTTTTCTTCCGCCGGTTGGAAAAATGCGAAATTGAACAATACCGATGTTTTTTTAATTGCAACCTTTGTTATTGGCGAGTTTTAAATCGATTGGTTATAGTTATACTTTTGTTCTTTATCAAAATATGCGAGATAGTGTAAAATGAAAATTAAAAATTCGAATAATATAAGAAGTTGACTAATGGTGATTGCGCGGTATAATGGCTATCATAAAATCGATATTTGTAGAATTAATTTAACAGTCAAATCCATCTCGTCTAGTTTACATACTGATCCCATCTATAACGCAAATATGTTTAGATTTAAATTTGGAAACCCTGAAGGCAATCTATAACTAATTACAATAATGAATTAATTGCAAAACAAATTATAAAACGAAACATCGGTAATAAAATGATTAAACAATAAATATGAAATTTGAAATTAAAATTCTTTTTTAAATTAATTTTAAATAAAATCTTGATAGCTCTAAATGATGATTTGTAAAAAGATAGTAAATGCAATATTGAGAAAGAAAAGTGATATAGAACTATGCTGAATTTTTATTCGTAAAATAAAATCCTATTAAAGAGGTGCATTTTAATGATATTTCCGTTCATCAAAGCAATGAAGCGAACTCATTTAACGAACTGGAACTCGCGAGAATTGGAATTATCAACTCGCACAAACCATAAATGAAGTTGGTCTATCGTACTTCACCTTTTTCCGCTTTGCCAGAGGCTATCACCCTAATACGTGCTTCCCTCATTACCGCCTCGCGTCCTCGAGTCTCTGCCGCCGCAGTGTACAAGACTCTCCATGTTAGAAATTAACGAAACAGGCCAAATTGCAGATGCAGTGAAGATCTAACTGAAAAAATGGTACTTTTTTCAAAATTGAAAAGCTCCTCGAAATTTAAGATCGTACTTCCCATTCAATTATTTTGATAATGATTACAGCGAAGGTGAGCTATTTAAAAGTAAATGTTATCATTACAAGATAAAATGAGCTTCTACAGTAAAATAATTATTGAACTATTTTCTAAAATTTTGTAATTGAAATTGCAAATGTTTGCAATCCCTTGCGTAAATTGTTTACATTCTATTGCAGGATTTAAAGATTATTCACTCAAAGCTATTGCGAAATTAATTACTAAGCTGCAATTCGAAATTGATTGGTACAAATTCAAGAAAAATTTTATGAATTAAATTAAATATACGACCTGGAGCTAAAATTGTTCGACAATATTGGTGATAAAAGAATTCAAAGCAACATCAATTCAACAAACAAGACAGAGATAAAACTCTCGGATGGACTCACAAGTTAAATGACCTCCGCATCGCATTAAATTTGCTAGCCCGTATGAAAAGTGACCGAGCGTATGCGTGTGAAATGAAGCGTGCACAACTCCACCTCCCTTCATTTAACTCGGTTCTCGAGAAACCAAACGTGGAATTGTACACAGGCGCGACCGTAGCTCGCATCAACTTGAACCACTCATCCTCCCGGGCTCAATAGTCAAACGCTTATAATGAAAGCGGTAACGAAGTACTGCCTCAAAGCAGCGGGGACCCCGGTCGTACCCCCGGCCGATGGTCGCCGCAAATGCCCCGGAGGATAGCCGCGAGACCCCCGGCGAGCGAGCAAGCCAAATAAATTTGCTCACGTCAAATGAACTGCCGTAGCGAAAGTTTGCTTTGCCGAATGTTGCCCGCCGCTAGACACTGGGGCGAGAGCGGAAAAATGCACCGGCGAGCTGTGGCTTTCGCCCACACTCTCCCCGAGCGTGTTTTCCTCCCCCTCCTTCTTTTTTCGACCTTTTTGCCGATGGATAATATTATTCCCAGCTCTATTTCACTTTTGTTCTGGTTCCTTTTCTGTTGCTCTCGGTCGTGCGTCGTCGCTACGGTTCTTTTGCAGACGGACAAATTTATGCGGCCTCGTTCAGCGGTTTCAAAAAAAAAACTTTACTCGCGCGGAGGAAACTGCAAATTCGCGAATAATTTTTTTCACGGTCAAAAGTAACGTTTTTTAAGCTTTATCGCCTACCGAGATTTTACAATAACGTTTGCCGCGTAATTTTTTTTTTCAAGGAAGTGGAATTTTCTTATTTACAATGGAAAATAATTACAATAACTACGTGCACTCCCTACACAAGTAAATCAGTGGAATTTCAAGTGCTCACTTAATTTGATCGAATTAATTCCATGTAAAACCTTTAGAATTCTTCTCTGTAAGTAAAAAAAAAGCTAAACATTTTATTAACATATTAAAAATTTCTAATTTTAATTTTACTTCAAATTGATATGATTATTAGGTATTATATTATAGATAGAAGACTCGAACGTTCGTTGGATTAATTTTGGAGAAGACAGGTCTCGAATGATCACAGAACGAACAATAATAATAATTATATTAATTATTAATAACAATAATAATATTAATTATTGTTCGTTCTGTGATCATTCGAGACCTGTCTTCTCCAGGTATTATATTAATGATATTGTTCATGTAATTATTTTTATAAAATAATTAAACAATATTTAAGAATTTTTTAAATAAAGATGGGGGAGAACGGGGCATAGTGGGCCACGCATACGATTTTTTAGAGGTGTATTTTGGGCCACCTGTCCATCCAAATTTAATCTGAAACCTCTTAACTTGAGGTATCGTACATCATACCAATTATATGTTAAGTTTAGGAGTTGCAGATCAAATTTGGATGAAAAGATGACCCGTAATACTGCTCCAAAAAATTGTGTGCCCGGCCCACTATGCTCCGCTCTCCCCTAAAATTTTACAGTAAAAAGAGTTCATCGAACTGCTACAGCCTTCTGTGTAACCGTGAAGACTAAAAAAATTTGGCAGACGTTTCTGAAGTTGAAATGCTTTAAAATAACTAATATATTAGACGACTAACATATTATTAGAACCAAATCGTAAATAAACACGCTTTTCCGATATTTAGGATATTTAGTTTGACGATATTTAGGCAGTTGTTATAAAGATTTAAAACAGGAAGCTCAAATACAGTATATATATTATTCTAAACACAAACGACTGGTTGACTAATCGGACGAATTTATTATATCATTTCCACGAACAAAATTTAAATAAAATGGATAATAAAATTTTAATTCTTAATAAAATACAGTGGCCTGGAGGTTTAAATGATTCATGTACACCGTTTAATAAAAATCTTTACTTATACAAAAGCAATTTAATTAAATTATAGTAATTTATGTGCCAATTAAATATTTGCTCGATCAAATAATATCTTACTAAAATTTACATTTGAAATGATAATTTGCTATGAGAAAATCAAAGAATATTAATCAATATTCCAGTTTAATGACTTCACTCATCACTCCACAAAAAGAATCCGCAAAAACTGACTTCCGCATCTTCGCCGCGTACCTTCAAGCGAGGGAATAAAAAAATGTCAGTAATTTGTAAGTAAAGAATTTTTATCCAGCGTTAGGAAGATGTCAGCTTCTACTCTGCCCACTGAATATTCATTTTCAGCGCGACGATTAAGCTCTCTTTCGCGCAGCTACACGGGCCCTTCCTACACAGCCGGAGATTTTCCGGAACGCCTGGTTGAAAACCGGCGACGGCTTCCCACCGAATCCCGGTCCACGGCGGTTCCAATGTCTATTTTCGTGGAGGCCGGCAGACCGCGACGGCTGCGCGGCACGGAGTAGGCCACGGGCCGACCCTGACTCAAATACGCCCAGACTCCGCGCGGTATACCTCCATGTGACTCGGCGATCTTTCCTCATTTCTGTCGCTCTTTCATCAGTTCTCGCGACTTTATCGTTCGCCCTTTATTTTGAAAAACTAATCGTTTACGAACTTCAGTTGGGTAACATTTATTTTTATCTTGTTATTCGCTTGTTTAGCACGTTTACCGTGCTTTTTAATAAAAACGTGAATTTTTTAAAGAAATTTCATTCACGTTAAATATTTAATTAAATTCTTGAAAAAAGAAAACGTTATCCTACTTAATTTGATTATTGTCATTATACCGAAACATTTCTGAATTATTCGGTATTAACTTGATGAGTATTTTATCGCAATGCCTTCTTGTAGCATAGAAATAAAGTAACTAAAAAATACTTTTGTTTGTAATACCCGAGGAATAAAGTCAACGTAACTATAACATCACGGCTTATCTTGGCGGATGCTTGAAAGAATGTCGCAATGGGAAATTCGAACGGCGGGAATTCTTTCTTTCTTTGCGGGGCTCGCCTTTTGGCATTTTTCATTAACACGCGTCGAAAGCTGCGAGTACGTTCGCCACTGCACTCGCCTCGGTGACACTCGAGGATTTTCGCGGGGCTTGTATTTCAGCGCGGACCCGCCCGGACAGCACTTGACTTCAACAAGAGGAATTGCACTCTTTCGCCTTTTCGCACTCGAGGAATGTTTCCGCCCTTCTTGCGCTCATTTCGCTTTTGTAACCCGCTGTGTATTTGTTGGGAAAGTATAAAATTCCATTAAAAACCTCTGCTCGTTTCGAGCAAGTCGAAGAATTGCACCATTAACGTTTGTACAGATGCCGACTTTTCGATGTTTAGTTGATATCAAGAGACACGAGAAGTGAGAAAAACTTCGTTATATTCTTTGTTTACCAACGTTGCATGGTACTCTCTGTATGGAAGTTTATTAACGAAAGAATGAATATTATTTATATTTTGATAAACTTTCTTGCAGGGGGTAAATTACAAATTTTCAATCTTACTTAATTCTTCAATTAAATAAATAAAATTATGAAAATATTTACTTTAATCTATTTTAAGTAAAATTTTTCCGAGGGATTTTGATACCGCGTCCTAAACTACCTTGATAAATTAAAGGTGCGAAAACCATATGGTAAGCAGTGATTGGTTACGTGATCTATCATGGAGCATAGTCCAAGAGAACAGAAAAACCAATCGTATGATGATTTACGATCCGTTGATGGGACAGCTGCCAATTTTTTACTCAGTTTTATCACGGTCAGTCATTTTTTCTTTTTACTTTACAAATCAAAATTCTTCTGTGTACTATATTTATCTTTTTCTTAATGATTTGCTGACAGTAATGAAAATTCTGACAGTATTATTATTAACCTAATTATTTGTATTGTTTTTTTTTTAACTAATACCTGCATAATTTATTGTTCCCTTAAGTTTTATTTTGTCATAACCTAATTATTTCCAGATTGTTACTTAGCTATAGCTTTTTCGAACACAATTAATTTATTAGATTGTCTCTTTATCAGTAACTTATCGAAGCTTTGTACGTCGCTCAAACTATTCAGACAAAGTTATGACGCAAGTGGCATCGGCATTTAAAAAATTTGCAGACCAAATCAATTGACCTTTTGTCTTAAATGTGCTATCACCTAGCACCGCCACTGATGTACGTAGACTTTTCCGACAGACAAAGTTCTGATACTGGGAAAGGGATCTACAAGTTAGACAAGACAGAAACCAGTCGAAACTTTCATTCACTCCTACTTCATTAGTGACGTCTAAGAACTTTGTGCACTTGTATTGAAACTTCTTACACAAAGAAATAGAACAAAATTTTGGAAAGATATATATGTACATGATATACAAATTAATATGTATATCAATTTCCCCGGTCTTTCAGTTACTTTATGGAAATGCAGGGCATAACGGAACATAAAGGGATTCCCGGAAAAATTCATTTATTTTCGAAACAATTCCCTGAATAAACTATAATTTTGGAATACAAAAGGAATAATATTTCACCTTTTTAAACAATTTCACTTTATAAACTTAAAAGAATAAATATTTTTTTATTGAAAATATAAAACATATTTGTTATTTGGCTTTCAAGTCAATAATTCTGAATATTTGTTTATATTAATGTTTCGTTAGTTTAATGTTATTTATTAATCTGTTTCACTTTTTCAATGTGTTCCATCACACTCCGTGTTAAATATTTTCATAAATCATTTTTTCAATCGTGTATGAATTATGTAGTGCACTAACCAGTTAGAATTCTATAGCAGCTGATATTTTTTGGGTAGCGGTTCGGATAGTCAGGACTGTAAAATTCCCCCGTTTTTGAATCTACTTCAAACTTCAAGCAGGGATTTGGCTCTTCATCATCCCGTTTATGTCGCCGTGTAATGTTGGCGAGACTGGAGGACGAATTCTGAGGTACAGTTATATTCGCCGTGAATGCTGCCTGTAATTCATAAATAAACCATTACAAATGTCAAAGACACATTTCATGCGGTATATACTTTCAAACCCACAATCTCCTTTTTCAGAAATATTGTTACTGTCGTATCTTTAAAGATCGATAAATCGCAGATTTAGAAACTTTTATATCAAAAACTTTTAAGAAAGCATATAAAAATTGTGAAGTGCAATTCTTACTGTCCGTCTATTTTCAAAAAATTTTATAAAGATAAAAATGACAATATCTAATAAAAATTAAATCTGAGAATGATACACAAAGCTTTGACTTGAGCTGCAGCTTTCAAAGGATCCAATTATTGTAATAAACCACGAATCTTGCACAAATTCATGTGACTGCTAGGAGCTGTTCATCATTGGCATGATTTAAGGGCATCAGGACCATCCTCCGCATTGAAGTGGAGTAATAAACTTCGGTTCAACGTGTAATTGTCCGATGTAATCATAGCCTTTTTCACGCCCTTTCATTCAGAGGAAAAGGGGCTCTTTCACCTCCCACGCCGGTTATTACTTCTCACAGATTTTTCTTTCTCCGAATGCGGCATCAATAATTCCCGTATCATTGGCGCGAGAAAATTAAAGGGCAAAAAGAAATGCACCTAACTTTTCTGCGCTGTAATCGTCGTTTTTATGCGATCTTTATGATTTGATTTATAAATCGAAACAAAAAATTAAAAAATATTTTGTACAAGAAAAAAAAGAAGATAACAGCTCTTCTAAAATGAAACAATGCAAAACGTAACATAACTTACTGCAATATTAAACTCGTTAAAACTTTCAAATAACAAGACAAAAAATGTTTCTTGAGCAAATCTGCGCAAATGTTTGCCGCGAAATTTTCATTAGACTGCAAACGGTATTCTCGCGAAACAAACGAAACAATCCCTCAACTTAAAAATTAAAGCGTTCCCATTAAAAAGCAAAGAATAAGAAAAGTGTAAAAAGCAAGCAACGGCATTGAAAAGAAGCCGCGTGGTCGAGAAAAAAAAGAGGAAATGTGAAAGATAATGCAAAACGGCGAGAATGAAATAGGCCGTCGGATTTTCTCGGAGCTTACCTCGTACAGGCTGTCGTCGTGTCGTCGGCGGGGGGTCGCGAAGTCCACGAGGAATGGGGTGCGAGGGTAGTCGGTGGCCGCGGCCGCCGCCGTCGACGCCATAGGGCCGTCGCCGAGGTACGACACGTCAGCCAAGCCGAACCCCGGCTCCTCGGCTCGGCTCCAGGGTACCGGCGTCTCGGTCCTTCCACTCCTCCCGGGCGACTCGTCCCTCGCGCTCGCTGAAAGCCAAAGCACGTTTCCGTCATTAGCGGCTCGTGCCCCCTCCCTCGGATTGCCAGCGGCCGTTCATAACATATTCGCCGCTCGGACTTTCTTAATTCGACCCCGTTGCCCTGTTCTCCTCTCTTTGATTTTACTGGCATGATAAAACCTCAAAAGCTTGCGCGCTAAGAGACATTTTTTGCAAAATATAGTATAAAGCTCACAGTAAAAATGGTTAGAAATTCACTTGAGTCTTTTAGACAGTTAGCCGTAATGAACAATATGAAAAGCTTCGTAAAAACTGCGAAGCTTTTGTGAAAATTATAAAAATTAAAAAGTTATTCATGTTAAAATTTCCCTTAAAGTAAGTGTCTTCTTCAGTGCTCTAAAAATAGTAAAACCAATTTTAAATTTTAACTCCATGCGGGTGATTTTCTCTCTTATTACTTTAGTCAGATTAAAGTTTGAAAAAGACTACGTTCGCTGCCTCTTTTGACGTTTTTAAATGCTTTTAGTCATCGAAATTCAGTCAATAATTAATGTATCTATATCTGCGGTACTCATTCAAGTATCTGAATATATTATATTCAAAAGACGTATAACATTCTAAACTAGTAAACTCCCTGTAAAACAAAGTAACCATAACTTGGCCAGAATATGCGTATTCTGGTCAAATTATGGTTAATGTTTTACAGGGCTAGTATATGCAAAACGTCGAATAAATAGATTAGTTAATCAATAATTCATGCGCGATCATTGGATTCACTTATCACCTTTTAACATTTGATTTTACGAAGTTATAATCCGAGCAGTGGCGCTTATCGCGGGCTGTAAGGGTATAACGCGCGCGATGAACAGTGGGAGGCGGGGATACTTAAAGGGAGCTGTTGGACTTGGGGATTATTTTTAGCTTCGCGTAAAAAGTGCACGCCGGGCCGAGGGGCGCGCCGTCGAGTATTGAGATATTAAAACTGTTTTTATGCAAACACGCGCCGGGAGCCGGGAGACGCTAATGTTTTTTTGCGCTCGAGTCTCATTACTTGCTTCGTAATGGTGCGCGCTCCACAATGCTCATACTTGTCGCGACGTTTCACAGTGTCATTATTCTTACCGTCGCAGTAAGAAGTTATACAGCGGGTATAAAACACGCCCGACCAAACATGGTCCGCGACTCCTTATGACCCACATGCATCGCTGTACTTACGTCAAATTTAATTCTACTCGTTGCGAAATATTTCACTCCGGCTTTCTCCGTCATTGTTTCGTTTCTAATGTATTTCACAATTTATTTTGATGTTTTATTTAAATTACGTTTTTCAACGAAAAACCAGTTAAAACGCGAGCAACATTGAAATCTTGAAATATTTTTTGGAATTTATAAAATTTATATGCGCCATTTTGCTAAAAAATTTTTATATTTTCTATTGTAAAAGGGAGGAATTCCGTAAAATGAATAAAATAAAATAAAATAAAATAAAATAAAATTCGCTACTAATATGATAAAGGTATAGGTCATTTAATTTATAATTTCGATAATGGATTCTCTGCTACTTTATTTTACGTTACACACATTATGGAAAAACACGACAATGAAGTATTTCTCTCATCAAAGTAACTCGTTCACGCGAAAAAGGAAATTCCATCAGATTTCAAAATAACTTCATGTTATGCAGAGTTGTACTTCTCCAATGCTAAAATAGTCATCAGTGATTCATGTCAAGTTATACAAGCAGAAGTCAATCGACAAAAAACCGATGAATTTATTCACCGAAGTATCCCCCGAGCAAAAAATAGTTATCGGTTCCCTTTTACCTCGCCTCTGATTATCATTCATATATTCAAAGTAGGCAAAAGTCCTCGGCGGACGTAGAAAAGCGGAGGGGCGGGGGAGGGATGTCGATGCACAAATCAATCGTCGTTCAAAAGCCAAGAGCGGCGAAGCGACGCGACGCTTCTCCCCGTTTGGTACACCGGCCTTTTATGCACGCCAACGCGATTGGAAGTACTGGCGAATCGATTTGCCGCTGGTCGTCGGTGCGTAAGTGCATTCATTTGCATTCATTTCTTCTGCTGCCTCTCTCTACCTCTCTCTATGTCTCCGAAGAATATATCTCTTGGTTAAGAGGAAAACCTACGGAAGGCCCCTTTTCACGTTTTAGAGAAAGGTAATTTCAATGTTTGCACCAAACTGTAAGTTCGAAATTTTATGAGGTGATATACTGTGATGTCTTAAGGTCATTATATCACATTACAACAAAATGTATAAAAATTAGTGTATTAACTGACACATTTATGAAATTTGTACATTTTACAATTTTCTAAAATATTTATAGTAAAAATTTCCTAGTCACTGCACTAATTTTTGTAATTTGAATTTTTCTTCGTATTAATAAGACTACTAAAATGCATGAAGAATTTTCTCCGTATACCTGTCCATTTATGGTATTACGGAAAAAAGTGCCTCATTATATCGTAATCAGGTAAATATTGCAGGCAATAGTCAGAAAAATTCAACGAAAAAGATACCTACCCATTAAATAAAAAATAAACTCCATTTTCGAAAAAAATGGACTTTTAAACTTTAATTTTTCCTTTAAACTACTGATATGTCGCTAGTAGAAGAAAACATTTTCAAACTAGAAAAATAAAAAAATGAACCTAGGGCTCTTTCAGTTTAGCAGGTCGTGCGAGTACGCGAGTTTGTGATCGACAGGCAGCCATGTGCACGAGTTTCGCCGCGAAAGAAAATCAAATTTTACGGGAAAGTGAGCGGACGTGAGTATAAATGAATATAAATACTTTTAGCAGGTGGATGCTTCGACCTCGAGCGAGTATGCGACGATACATGATTTCGCGGTGAAGTTGTCAGCTATCGCTTAAATGCACGAAATTTTTTAATAATAAAATTGCTGGAAATTTTTTGATTGGGTTAATTGAACTTTTTGAAATTTTACATTTTCTCCACGCGATGTAAAGATGAAATTCCATTGTAAAATATTTATAAACGTAAATATTTTATTTAACTTTATTCTAAGAGCATTTACAATGGAATTAAAACACATACTACAATTCATTTAAAATACATTTATCGGCATTTAAATAAATACATTTTATAGATAAAATATTCTTACAAAAATATGTTATTTGTTTTATCAGAATTAAAAAAAAAATTTTCTCTTTTAAATCGGAATGAATATAAGCTGGAAAAAGTGTTAGGATTTTTACAAAGAATATAATTAGTAAAAGAATAATAGTAAACTTGAATAATTCTGAATTTTTGTGAATTATTCAGCGACTCTGAACGAAGAACAATTAATTCTCGATCTTTAATTATTAAACGGATTTTCCTCGTGAATTTTATCGAAAAGGCGTATTATATTGATTTTCCGCGCATTTTATATTGAAGTTTTATTTAGAGATAACTTTTTTCGCAATTATTTCAACCGACTTTTTTCCATTGTCTAAAAATTGAAATATGTCTATGCGAACGCATGAAAATTTCAATTCTGTGGCTTTGATCCGTTAAAGTCGATTGAACCATGTTATTGACTCTATTTTATATCGTTTCTGGAAACTTTCTATACCCCCGAGAAGAGATTTAGCAAAGCTCAGCTACCGTCCAGAATTTCTTAGATTACAATCGGTCCCGGCCGATTTCGAAGTCAATAGCCTACGTGAACAATTCCCATTCTTTGAAGAAATGGGTTCTAGCTGACGAAATTTTTGAGCATTTTGATTTTGTATTCTATAGATGGAGAACGTATCATGCAACGTGTATACTAAATTAACAATTAATGTTGATTTATCTTGATAATGTTGATTTACCTTGATCTTGTTTAAATTTTGTTTAAAAATTCTAGTGTCTTTTTTCTTATTTGTATGAAGCTTAAAGCTGATGAGTACAGCTCGAATTTTTATGGAATTTCAACTATTTTAGCTGATCAACAAGCTAAAAACTTTTCAATAGAGCCAAAATTGTTGGAACACTATCAATTATAAAAAAATCCATAAAGTAAATATTTACTAACTTTAAAAACTTAAGTGAGCTATCGATTTAGACAAAACAAAATTTGCACTTATTTATCGAATGTAAAGGATAAAAGTAGTGAGTATTGACAATTCCGTGGGTAAGTATGAAAATTGGTAATTAAAACCGTTAAATGCAATATACGTAAAATATTTCTTTGTACTAAAGTTTGGTACAAAGAAAAAAACTTTTTCGCCAAAGTTAAATAGGAATTCTTAACTTTGTAAGTCCAATTTCATTCTACTTTTTTTGTTTACTATCAAACTTGAACATCTTGGGATGGATTCAGAGAAATTTCCCGTTAACTCCCGCCACTTATGTGTGCCTGGCAAACTATTTTCGTACAACAGCCTTCGAATGCTCCGCATTTTTTTAAAATTACGAATTTTAACTTCCGGTACTTGTTTTTATCAAATTATGCGTTATTCATCCTTAGAGAATTCAATGAATTTCCTAATTAATTGTATAATCCAACAGTGATGTTTAAAGTTAAAGTTATGCCAATTTTTTTTATTTTAATTATCACTTTAAATAATTAAAAAAAACTTTAGATTTATTTTTAAAAGTATGAAACTCATTATTTTGGCAAAAATATTTTTAGCGTCACAGAAGATAACAATGTGCTTCGAGAAAATGTACATTATTATTTCTTTTAAAAGAACATTATTCCTATTCCATGAAATTATTATTCCATGAAATTTGTAAAATTTATATTCATCTCGCTTGCATAGAAACTTATTAATTCCATGCAAATATTTTAAAACTTATCTGTATAGGATGAAAGCAATTTAAACGAACCAGTTTAAAAGGAACAATTTTTATTTTCACCTTATAGAATTTTTAGTCTGTTTAAAGCTTAAATAAGAAAATTAAAAAATGTTCAAACTCGTTCATTTTTGTTGCTTTCTCATCCTCTCCTGTGTACTTCAACATTGAAAAAAAACATCAACGTCTAAATTTTGTTTTCCCCTCAATTAATATAGTAAGCAGAATAAATCACTTCGATGCCAAGTGATTTCACCCGACAAATCACGCAATCTGTATGCGGCAGTATTATGCCGCAGCCGTGGATCTACGCCCGCCGCCTATAAAGCGCGTCGCTCGAAAAAAAAGGCAGAGGGCGACAGTGAGAGAGAAAAAGAGGAGCAGCCACAAACTACCCGAAAGCGCGGGATTAATAGTCCACTTTGTGTTGTAGTGGTGCCCGCCCCCGCAGTGCAGTCGCATATATCTGTAGGTGGGAGGACGCTGTGTCGTCGAGTTTTGGCGTTGACTCTCTTGCCAAGTGGCAATTTAATCCATCAGGAGGTCGAACCTCGCGACCGACAGAGACAGAACGAGGAAGCACCAAAAGAGGGGGGGGGCGATAAAAGTGACAGAGTCCGGCGTCAGGGGAGAATTTGCGCGGCTTCCTCGTAAAAGCTCGCCACCGGGCCCCGTAATTGCGCGGCCATTCGGGGGCGCGCCCGCGCAGCCGCGTAAATAACCCTAATTAGGGAAAGGGCGTCGCGGATAATACAAATCATTTTTCCGCGTTATCCCGTCGGGGGGAGGCTGGCGCGCGATGAATTTTGGAAACTCCCGCGGCGAGATGCTAAATCGAGCGCGGCAAGTCGCCGGCGCGCGTATCTGACGTCGTAAAGCAAAAAGTTTGCCGGCCGCGGAGTCGCTGAAAATTTCAAGCGTTGATTACGATGCCCCTTGATGCACAAAGAATAACAACACTTTTTGCACACCGCAGAGGGCGAACGAGTGCAACTGCCTTTTTTCCCCCCTCATTTCCTTTTCCTACTCGTTTGCAAAATTAACTTCCTTGAAGCTCGCACGGCCGCCTGTGCGCGCGAGCTTTTCATTTGTTGTATAAATTAATGCATTTGGAGAAAAGAGATTTTTGCTCTTTTATGGTTGCTTGTAAAAAATTTCTATTTCCGAGCTTGGTAAAGGTTTGTTTGAGTACAAGTACGATTGAAAAAGAGGGTATGAAATTACCACCCGTTACCATCCGTTGGATAGACTGTAGACGGGCACTTGAGCTTTTTTGTGGGGATTAACTAACTACGTTTTATGCTTACACAGATATTTTTAAACTGCAAATATGGCCGTAAAGAGTCTAGTAAATCGCCTCAAAGAGTAGTAATTTTTTTTAATACATATGCAATCATCAGTTTAGAACTGAATCTGAACCATTTTGGATTATCTTTGTAAACTGAAACTGAAATTTTATACTTTGAATTTACTTGTCGTTATTGATTAGAAATGATGGAATGTTTATTCAAATCTGTATTACCTTTTTTTTAAAGAACAATAAAACAAGTAATGTACGAATTAATTAATATATACGTTTTAAATAGAAACTAAAATTGCTTTATTATTATTTAGTCGAAGCTACTAACCAAAAATGTAAATTATGTAATAACTTTGACTAGTTAAATGAAAGGTTTTTATAGCTTATTTTATTAGTAAGCTCCGGTATCACATAAAGTAAATAATAATTAATGTAAGGCAATTATTTGAGGCGTTGAGGAAATTCAGTTTGTTGCGTTATTTGTTTCATCGGTCATATCTGAATTCAGTCGCAGTATACGAATTACCCTTTGTAGGATTTATCTCTCTGAAATTCAAATTTCTGCAGAATTAATAGCTAACTGAACCTTAGTTAAAGGTAGTTCATAAAGCCGTCACGTACAGCAGAGTAAAAAGACAACATTTTATATATGTTATTATCTCTATCTATTCATATCTACTACATTTGGTTTTAAAATGTTAAAATTAAATTTTTTATCATAAATAATACAATTGTAGTAAATGTTGTGTTATTATTTTAATAAATACAGTATGCTCTTACAGTTAACATTGTGTGGTTCTTAACCAAGTATCTCCTTTTTTGTAAAATGATAACAAATAAATTTTATCTCTCTTCAAAGCTCTGAACAAGATACTTCTGGAATACCAAAATATCGGAAAATAAATAAACAATTTCAAACAAGTGGCACTGAACGATAAATCAAAAGCATCCCTGACCTTTGATAATTTATTTACAGAGAAAAATGTAGTACTGCCACCAGTAATAATTGCTAAAATTGAAATATTTTCACGAAATATTTGCGAGCGTTAAACAAAAATTCAAAAGTAACTGAAGTTTCGAAAAAAACAGCGATTTCTATCTTTGAAACTGATCAGCTGCGCTGTCGGCTAGCTCATAACAAACGCGTAAAATTCGAATTTAAATTCTGATTGTAAATTCCCCCGGCAAACTTTTAATTCAAACCGTGCCTCTTGTCGGCCTGAATAAACGCACCAATCGTAAAACCAAAATTTTTACGCGCCGAGCGGGGAGGGTAAAAAAATAAACAAGTAGAAAATCCGCGGAACCATAAAGCTCTCCCGTATTCGCTCGTAAAGTGGTTATGGCTTTTTAAAAATGTCGCCCGTGTAAAAGTGGCGGCTGCGGGGGTGGCGAGGGGCGGTCACTAAATAACGCAACTCATCAAACACTAGTGCAGCCACCCCCGGGGAGAACTTCAAAGTAATCCGGCGGAAGCGCGAGGAAGATAGTGGAGAGCGAGCGAGCGAGCTAGCCGCAGGCTGGCAAACTCGGCGTTAAGCCCGCGCGGGGGCAAAAAAAATCGAAGTGCGGGGAAAAAAATGCGCGCGAGAGGCAAGTGGGTTGCAAGTTAACCGCAAGACCGCCGCGAGTTCATTTCCTCCAGGGTTGCTCAAGTTCGATAGCCGCGGGAGCCCTCCCTTCTGCTTCCGCGTCTTTGACCCCGCGACTATGTGTGCCTCTCACCGCTTGTGCTCAGCTCTCTCATGGACCTGTAGTATTGTTCACTCATTCCGTTCGTCGCTCATTGTAGAGTGCTAAATCGTCCTGGTGAAGATTTTAAGAAATTTTTTACGAAATTTTTTAAAGTTTAAGTTTTTTATTTTATTACATTTACTCCCTTGATAAGAATTGATTGAAAATTATCCGTGCCAATCGATGTTCAGAATGACTCAGTCTTCAACCTATTAAATAGTGCTATTTTCATTAAAAGAATTCTACTAGTCAAGCATTGTTGAAGACTGACGAAAAGAAAAATTTTAATACTCTTCAATAAAAGGACATTTTGTTATTCAATAGCAGTTGCATTTTTTGCGTCGCTTTTCACCCATAAATAAAAAGTTTGTATCAGTTAAAGAGTTGACAAAACAAAGAAGTTACTTTTTGCCAGCGCAAACAAATGCCGGCTTTGTGCAATCCTTTAGAAAAACTGGTTTACGGTTCGTTGATTAAAATAGTTCCTATAAAATAAATAAAATGAAAAAGGTTATCGGTGAAAAATGGTTCTATCAAGCTTAAAAATAATTGCAAGTCCTAAATTTTAGAATCGAGATATTTAATAAATGACAAGTGGCTCATGGCCATTTCTGGAATTCGTTCCATATCAATATTAATTTCAATCCCACGACGTAAATAATTGGTCGTTTAAAATTTAATGAAATACAGATTTCAAATTCGTTGCAGTGAATCAATTTACGATTAAGCAGTCGACTCAATTCTACAATAACATTCCACGGGTGCGCACCTCGCAGGAGCTATCTCATGCCCGTGAGCATTTCAGCGCTTCGTAATCGAAGCCTTTGCCAATACTATTTGCTTATCTACGCATAAATGAGACTTACCTATAATTCGCTATTATTGCACAGCTGCAATAATTCGGTGTATTTATCAATGTAATAGTGACTAGGACGCCGTGCGACATTCGTTATTGATAAGGGTTGATAAGCGTAAAGCGATATTAACGAAGAAAATATTTAATGGATAAAAACGCATTTATTAATTTAGTCAACTTTCCAGCAGAATTGTTGGTTGTATTTTTTTGTAACAATTGGTTTCTTTATCGCGAAGAGAAATAATATTTTGTATCAGAAATAACCAATAGTGGTTTTTTTTATTATCTCAACTTTAGAACCGGGCTCTTTATATATACAAAAAATGATACTTTAGGTATATCCTTTACACATATTTGATTATTATATAATTGATTATTTTAACGTTTATTTTGCCGGTATGAATTTCGATTTTCAGTTGTATTTGCTTTCCAGACATTTCTAGAAGTGTATACTGAAATCCGTCAACTACTACATAAATACACAAACCATCCACGAGCAAATCCCAGTTCTCTTAGCACTCAGTCTTACTCGTGTCCTATTGATCATTTGTGCGGTCAGCATCCAAATAATTTAAAAATCGCGTCCCTAAAAATCAGATAACAATTTTAATATTGAATAAAATGTTATTTCAATCTTAAACCTACGATTTTTTATTACCTAATGCGCCGAATCTGCGAATCTTTTAAAAAGTTGAACTTTCATAAGCTGCCATTCAATAAATTATCAAAAAAAAACTACTTAGCTAACTAAACTGGTTAATTTTGATATCCTTACCAGAGGAAGACCATCAGTAATAAAATATCAATAAGTCAGCTTTGTATTACACGTAATACTCTTATTGAATCGCAAGCGTACACCTGAGGCAACTCCGGACCATCACGGCGGTCCCTTTCATCATAATCTCCCAGCGCAGGGTATCACCTAATGACTTTAGCGAGCAAAACCGCTCGGATCGTTTCCTCCTTGTTTAAATATCGAGCTATGAGTTCCGCTCCTGCATAAGTCAGCACTCTCAGCCATGGGTAATTCAAGGCCCAGCGGCCGATAAGCCCCGCGCGCTACAGAATTTATGCCCCGCGATATTTAATCAGAGCCCCCGCGTGTTCTCGCGCAAAAAAGCCCGAGAGATATAGGCTATATACGCGAGTGAGGGATGCATCCGGCGGCCGAGGGAAAAAAAAACAAGGAGCGCGCGCCGCGCTCGCAAGGATTGCCCGGCAAAAAAGGTCCGAGGAGCCCATTGGCCTCTGAATAAATAATAGACGCTTTCTCGCACTGAAGCCGCGCGGGGGGAGGCCGAGGAGGGGGGGCGATCGTTATTCAAAGCCCGGCCCACCCACCCCCGCGCACTTATCTCCGCGCCTCTTTTTTATCGGAGCGCCGTTCTTTTTGTCCCTCCCCCTCGTACCGCAGCCCCGCCGTCTTTGTTCGCTCATTGCAGGACGCGAGCGCAGTCGTCGCTCTAAATTGCCGGCTGCTTTTTTTCTCCGCGCCGCACCCTCCGACCTCCTTTCTCTCTCTCTCTCTCTCTTCCTCTCCGTCCCTCTTTTTTTTTTCACCGACTGTCACTCGTCCCACTTTCTATCGGGTGAAATTCATTTAACGCTGCTGCAAACACCGCTACACCGGCAGTTTACGAGCCGTGAGTCGCGTTTCATTGCCTCCGAGGGGAATCGGACCGACAAACCGAAATCGAAGCCCGCTCATTTAAGCTTTTCGATTCGGGAGCAGTTTTTAGTTATCCACTCGGCCTCTCTCTCTCTCTCTCTCACCAGCTCTGTCGCTCTGGCGAGTGACCCAGCGTCAAGCTTTGTTCGCTACTTTGATTCCGGATGTCGATTCATCGACGCGCCCACTGATGGTGCACTTAATCGGTTTATTCGCACTACATCACTTTCATTGTGGAGACACTTCATTAATTACTACATTC
>JAXIUT010002721.1:16052-27619 GCA_035586675.1 Eurytoma californica | reverse complement strand
TTTGATTGAGATATATTCGGTTATCAGGAAAAAAATGTTTTCAATTTTCTGCTGGCTCCCGCACAGATGCGTCCTTTTTCATCCGAGCCAACATACAAATATTTCTCACTTAATAAAAGCATGGTTTCAAGTAATCAATGAGAAATGACTGCTATCGCTCAAAAATTTCAAAATAAGGAAGAGAGGACGGAGCCAATCAAATTTCGAGTGCCTCATTTTCTTCTGAAAAAAGAGACTTTTCACTCGAATAGAGTGATTTTTCTGAATGTTTCACTCCTTTTGGTTATGAGAGAAATCCACAAATGTACAAATTATTATTTTTGTTAAGGCTGCCGCTTTGAATTTCACGATAGGACACCGTCAACGGCTTATTATGACGGATCAAACATCAGCCGTGAAACAAATATATCTCCTAAGATTTGCTGTTCACGTACAGCAAACAGCTGACTCGTAGAAAAGACTGCATGTCTTCGGGTGCACTCAAGTCTAAATCGATTGGTGACGTGGGGTACCGGGAAAATAGTTTCGCGTGCATTTTCTCTGCCTCGATTTTTTTTTCTTTTAAATCCTGTATATAGGGCACCGTATTTTTGTATCAGCACACGGAAGCTGTACAAAGATTCGATACGTGGAAAATGTTTAATCGCGGCCGGAGGTCACAGTGAAATCCTTGAAACGCACACTGAATGAATTTACGAAAAAGTAAGAGTTTTTGATTTAACTTGATATTTTCGTTTCAAAAAAGTGTTATGTAGGTCAAGTAGATTAAACAAGCCATGTAAATTCATAATTTTAAATGTTTTCTATAATTGCATTGATAAACTTTGTTCACAAAATTACTGTGGAGAGTATTTTATAACGTTTTTGAAATTATAAATAGACGTGTAATACCAAATAGACAATTACATTATTTTCAAAAATTATGATATTAAATCGTAATATTATATGGTTAATACGCAACATTTCAATGTCAAATAAATTGACTCCTTTTTCACTTTGATATTTGTAAAAAAAGTAAAAACGCAAAAACTCCTCCAACGTTCAGATTTATGCAGACGCGAAATGCAGAAAACTGCAGCAATTTTAATTATGTGCTCTTTTGAAAGACGAGGAATGTCCCGGCGAAGCTTCGAATGCAAAGAGCAAGATTTTTCGACGAGAATAAATAGTAAGGTGAAGGAAAGGAATGCGCACCGTCGGCGAGTACAGCTTACATCCAATTAAACCTCCTGCTAATAATGCACGCGCGCTGTCCGTTATCTGTCCACTCCATTCAGCGACTTGCGAAGCTTTCAGCGATTGAAAGAGGCAGCAGTCGAAGAAAAGCGCAGATTGATCAGCGTAAGAGCCGCTCATTGGAGAACGGGTGAAAGAAATTTCCCACTCTGCAGTACGCTAATCACCTAATGATTCATGAGGAATCTGGTTCGGTTAAATAGAATTCGACAATACCCAGACAAATTTGCCAAGCAATGATTGGTTTTTTTATTATATTATATATACTGTTGTAATATAAAGTTTCTGCAGATACTGAAAAGCAGGTAGATCCGAAAATCCTCTGGGGTTTTACTTTTACCTCTTAGAATACGAGAAATATCCAGAAATTTTACATCTGATGCGTGAAATTTTTATATTTTTCTGTTCTATTTCAATTACATTGCGAATGGTGTGCAGTCAAAAAAGCAGACAAATTTTAAGATGAAATTTATTTATAATTCTATTATTATTCATTAACTGGATTTACATTAATGTAAAGGAATAAACTGTAAAATTCGTAGAAAATGCTTTATAACTTTTATGAAAAGCGAACTTAGGAGGTAAAAGGTATTTATAAAAAGATACCCTGGTATCCTGGAAGAAATGTATTCTATTTACCACTCTTATTGGTCGTAATTAGCTATTTTTAAAATTTAAAAAAAAAATAAAATAAAAATTATTGAGAAAATAGTTTGATTTGACGACATCAAATTTAATGCTATCACAGTTGTCTGTTCTCAGAGGAGGTCAGGCAGCAGCGAAAAAATTGAACTCGACTGCAACTCCAATATTTAAAGAAACAAACTTACTCAAAATTAAACATTAATTTTCAAATATTAACTCTCCAAATAATACGTTCCGTTTAACTCAAGAGCGTCGTTTAGTCTCCGGTTCTCCCTCGATTTTCCATTTTACAAAATTATTTACATCATACTCAAGCTCGCCGTGACGTTCGCAAAGAGGCAGTGCCTCCCCCGAAGCCTAAAACGTCAGTTCGTCAACTGGTACAATACGTCCCTCGCTAATGAGAACGGCAAGCTCTGCAATATTAATTCGGCACACGGCGACGTCAGCGCCGCCGCGCGACGCGACAAGCAATCCTAATTCACGGAGCTTGAGGCCCGCGTGCACGACCCCCGAAAAAAAAAAGAGTCAAAGACGAAGGGAGGCAAGGACCGGCGGTGCATCTTGCCTCAGAGGGAACAATGGGCCAGTCGCGTCTTGGTGTTTACCGACGAATCGCCCGAGAGCTTTTTTGAAGGAACGCGGCCGTGCGCGAAAGCTCGCCCACTTTCGCCCTCTTGCTCGCTCGACTCGAGAGGCGGCCGGGAAAGCGAGCGAAAAAAAAAATGCGAGGCTCGCGCGAGAACTACGGCCTTCCCTCGTCGGCGTGTGCAAGGCTCAGAGGAGAGTGCACACAGTGCGTGCGCTCGAGCATACCCCTGACGGCGAGTGGGCCTCGTCAATCTCTCTCTGTTTCTGTCTCTGTCTCTCTCTGTCTCTCTCTCTCTCTCTCTCTCTCTCTCTTTCTCTCTCTCTCTCTCTTTCGCTCTCTGTTTTCTTATAGTGTCTGTCTTTCTCTTATTCGTTCTCTCTGTTCTCTCTTGTACTCTCTCTCTCTTGCTCTCTCTCTCTCTCTCTTTTTCTCTCTCCCTCTTTCGCTCTCTCTTTTCTTATAGTGTCTGTCTTTCTCTTATTCGTTCTCTCTGTTCTCTCTTGTGCTCTCTCTCTCTTTCTCTCTCTCTCCCTCTTTCGCTCTCTCTCTTTTCTTATAGTGTCTGTCTTTCTCTTATTCGTTCTCTCTGTTCTCTCTTGTGCTCTCTCTCTATCTTGCTCTCTCTCTCTCTCTCTCTCTCTCTCTCTTTCTCTCTCCCTCTTTTTCTCTTTCTCGTACTCTGTTTTTCAGACCGTATACACGGAGCATTTCGTGTCGAGTGGACGGACGATGAAAGTCTTCCAAAACGTTTCGAAGAGGGAAATACTAATAAGGTGAAGAGGTTGCCACTTCTATGCTACCGAGCTTTCTTACTTATTCCTTTCATTCTTTTAAGAGTAATATAAATGCCTTTGCGAAATTGTTGTGGACGGACTAGTTGGCATAGCCCATGTTAGTTGCGGCACGTTAAACGATGCAGTCTTGGTGGTGTTATTTTTTAATACGAATAATAACGAACCTAATGAAAGTATTCGTCGTAGAAAAAACATTATAGTTTACTCGAAAATATTCTAGATTTGATACATTTTTCAACTTCAACTTAATAAAACTTTCAAAAAATAACTTCTTGTTGTCGATTTTTATGAATGATTGAATATTACTCACATCATTACAACCTTGAAAATTTTCTATGAATTTAGATATATACTTATAAAAACGAGTAATTTTATCAATAAAGTCTATTTTAATTACTACGTTTAAAAATTGAAATTTTAATTCAAGTTGGAAACTTTTAAAATATAATGTTGCAGTAGAAACAGACCCGGATGGCAAGACAATTTATTTTCAAATTTAAATAAAACTTTTTTTATCTTTTAATTTACATAGGCAAATTTTTTCTTTTTTTTTAGAAAGCAATCATATTTTATTTCTTAAATCACGTAACGAAAAACTATTCTCCTATTTCAGAAAAAACTATTTCACTGTAAATTACAAATTTATTAACGAACTTCAACGGAGTTATTTTTACAGCATGTAAAAACAGTAAAATTAAAAAATCTCCAGTACTCTTGAAACGAGTTTAGCTGAGAATGAAACAAAAATCTTCTCTACTTTTCTCTCATTATCTATCAGCCTCGGAGCGTATAACGAGGCACTACTTATTAAACTAGGCCAAACGCACCCGCCTCTTTCGCCGGAGTCCAGCTCTAAAAAATAATAAATAATCCCAAGGGCGGTGTTGCGTTTCATTCGCGAATGGAGAGGAATCAATGAAAAACGCGGAAGGGCATTAATAATGCAAGAATTTAATATTCGCGGTAATCCGCGGAGTGACCCACTTGCTTCCTCGCGGCGCGTCTCCGACATTCTGACCCGCGCGGCTCGGCGCCGCCGACGCACAATGCGCAATTGTGCCGAGTCGTTACCTCGCCGTTGATTCTTGAGCAATTTTTTGGAAATCTCACGTCCTCGGGGTAATCAAGCGCGCGTTGAGCGATCGCTAGGCTGCGAACGAGTTGCGTTCCTCACGTTCCGCTCGTATCGCTTTTTTTCTTTTTATTTTATCGAGGGTTGCGCTTTTTCCGGACAATTTTGCGCGTTGATTTCGGTCGGGATTTATATTCTAAGATACCGAGTGTGGTGGATACCGAGTGTGGTGGTGTGATTTGACATCAGAATTTTACTGAAGTCTTTTGTTTCTTTTTTTTTGGAGGGAGAGCGGAGCTTCGATTGAGTTTACTTGTGCATTTGAAAGGAATTCACATTTTTGGAAGAGAAATAGATGGAGTAAAAGTTTGCACTCTTAATTAGTATTTCATGAAGACTAATAAAAAGGAAATTAATTTTCATTGTAATTTTAGTGCCATTTTATCATAATGATTGCAAAAACTCAATCGATTTCAAGTCATTTGTATTAATCATATGAAGATGGTGATGAAGATGATATGATTTAGTCTGTGTATCAAATTTTACATCATTTTACATTTTGCATTACATGCCCGCATCTCTAATTCTCTTCTTTAAAGTTCTATCTTGCTTCACATACCCGTACGTGCTCCTTTGTTTCATATACTCTGCAAATCGTTTTCTGAAATTCTGTACTCTCTTCTCTTCTTAAGGTACCACATCTTAATTTAGTCCATTACACCTTTATGTACTCATTAATCTGTCCCTCCAATAGTCTTCCCTACCTACGCATTCTTTTCTAATCCTTGGTGGCTTATTTATAAACCAGAGATCGTCCTGTACCAGAAGTGAAGTCTCGGTGTCCATTTGGCGTAAATTTAACGGGAAATATGTCTTGCATAATTGTAGGGTCAAACACGTTTTAATTTGAATGAATTTACATCGAGTAAAATCCTGGATGAAAATGATTCGAATGTTCTGATTTCCAATATCCAGTATTCAGTGACACAAAAATTAATTTATGACTCTTTATTTCAAACCAATTGTGTGTAATTGTCAAATTGCTCTTTAGTTATTTTCAATTTCAATAATGTCTTGAGAATATTTGTATTTGCAAATTTGATTAGAAACATGCTTGTTTTTAATATGTATATTTGTTCTGTTCGTCAAAAAAAGATGCCAAAAATCTATTGATTTCTACTGATTATCTTGATTATTTGATAGTTACTTTCATTGAATAGTATTTTTTGACATCAGAATTTTACTGCGATTCTTTGTTTATTTACTACATATATTTATTTTTATTCTCAGTATTATATTTAGAAATTTGATACAAGATATTAAAATAGAGCAGCCACAAAAATAAGCGGAGTTTAAAGGTTTCAACAACGTTAGATAATGTGTTTGTGTCGAGTTATGCAAGTAGGATATTTTAAAATTTCAATTTCTTTTTTATTATTGATTATTGATTCACCCAATAATTTTTTGCAGAATATTTTTAATTGCCCCAACTTTTTTTTAATTTAAGAAAAATGCTATTACTTGTGTACTATACAGATATACACAATTGAATCCGATAAAAAACACAAAATTTTGCCTGCTGCCATTTCTTATGAATCGATTGATATCTTTTTTTGGTAACTTTTGGGTCGAGTCATTAAAAGGTATAGAAAGGACTATTTCAATCAATATATCGAACTTCGTGGAGTACTTAAAAAAAGTTTTACGGATTTGATTGGACACTAATGCTCAATATCCCTAGAGCAATTTGAAATAAACTGTTAGTTTATATTTGAATGCTACGAATTTTTTGATACAGTTGGATAATTGAAATATTAAAATTAATATTTGTAAACATTAAGATCTAAGACAAATTTTATCACGAAATCATCGAATGATTATTGTGTGATTTAACTTGGTGAAATCTCCCAACTTGTATTCTTCTCCTAATTGATTGCGGTATTATAGCGACGAAACTTAAACTACTCAAGAAGTTTCCTCTACAGTTGCTTTTGCATCCCTTGCGAGTTATCGGTCATACTATATACCGTCAGTTTGAAGATATGTCCTGCAAATTTGTTTTCTTCGCAACCAGCCGAGGTAATATCAGTGTCAAGATAAAGTTCGATGGAAAATCGATGTAAATTAATACTTTGTACAAAATATATAACTTCGACTAACTAATTATATCTATTTAAAAAGTTGTACTATCTTGATTAGTATAAAAATATATATTTTTTATAAATGTTCGAAAATAGAAGCCTTTGTGGATCCATAACCATTTGCTAAGTAGTACAAAGAATTATGCAACGTCTGAATCCATAAAAAAGATATTCTCTAACACGTCTGAATTCAGCAAAAAAAAAAAAAAAAAATGAAAAAAATTGCTATTGAAATGAAGATAATTTTTTTTAATCACAAATATCTCTCATTTCTGATTCATAAACATATTTAAGACAATCGAAAAACAAAGTAAATCTCAATATAATTTTTATTTATTTATTTTTTTTTTTGCAAAAATGTCTCAAATCAAAGATTCCACATACAGAACAATTTTTAAGGCACCAATGCAATATTAATGCGTTTATTATTTATCTGAATGACAATTTAAGGAAATGGTGAAGCTACTCCCTCACATTAAAAAAAATCACTCTATTCGAGTAAAACATCGTTCTTTTTTAGAAAAAACTTAACCACTCTTAGTATAGTTTTTACTCTTGCACATTTTGAGAACTGGCCAGAGTGACGCCAGAGAAAAGCTTTCCTCTTTATTCTTTAAGCGTTCGTTCAATTGAACGTAATCTGGAAAAAACCGAGCGTGCCCGGCGTCCACTCGTGAACTAAATCGACGCGGTCGCGCGGAACCATCGTTTCTCAATTAGGTTTGCCGCGCGCGCGACTTCGGCGTCGCTCGTCATCGACGAGGCGCTGGGGAATTGCGGCTGCGAGGTATACACGCGAGGCCTCCGGCTCGCCGTACGACACACGCTACCAGTCATGCAAATCATAACTCCAGCCGTAATTAGGCACGCCCTGGCCGTGACGCGACGAGCATAACGCACGGCCGAAGGGCGCGAAGGGGGGGAGGGGGGGGATAGGGCCGGGATGCCTCCGGATGTTTCGGGAGGCCGCGTCTCTGTGCGTGCAGCTGCACTTGGTCGATAGGGACTGATGTAAATCGTCACGCGATGCCGTTCCGCGATTTCGCTGCGCCCGACGCGATGTTTGTCCGTGCGTCTGATGTGATTTTATACGGCTCGCTTAATGGATTGTCTCCCCCGACGCTGGAGGGTGTAATTGTTGACGTTGGGGACTTTTCTTTTAGTCTGGTTGGTCCGTAAGCTCGAAAAAACACACCTGACTGGAATCTGAAATAGCTACCCTAACAGCAAAAAGAGTTCGTGAAGAGCTCTTTCGTGTGACATCTGTGACAAAATTCACATAACAGAATTCTTAAAGAATTCCTTTTGCTGTTAGGGTAATTGGAAAAATACACATGAATTAATTGCTACAAATTTTGTAAATACAAAAAAAAAAAAAGAAACAAATTAAAAACTAAAATTTATTGTCTGTAATATGAATATTTTAGTAGTATAAAGTTTTCATTTACTATAATTACATTAATTCAAATGAATTTATGATTAAATCAAAGTTTAACCTTTTATTTCAAGAAAGTGTATTTTAGTACACTTTATTTGAATAATTTCTTAAAAGTTTATGAGTAATTCTCATACAATAGTTTAATAAATAAATAGATAAAGACCGCAGTTTATATAACTTTATCTTTTAATTTACATAGGTAAATTTTTTCTTTTTTTTCGAAAACAATCATATTTTATTTCTTAAATCACGTAACGAAAAACTATTCTTCTATTTCAGAAAAAACTATTTCACTGTAAATTACAAATTTTTTAACGAACTTCAACGGAGTTATTTTTACAGCATGTAAAAACAGTAAAATTAAAAAAAAATAAAAAAATATAACTTTATATAAAACTTAAGATTTTTTTTTATGAAATAAAAAACTGAACCCTAATAATAGTTACTGCAGTACTAGGACCCGTCATTAAATTTCCTTGAATTTAGGTAGAACCAGTAAAGGCTGCAATGAAACGCAGATATATAGCCGACAATCATTAAGACAACGCAATTTAAAGTTTTTTAAACGAGAAAGACTTAAGCCGACAACCTCGTAAGGAGAATGAATTAATTTGTACGAGAGCGATGGCTGGAGCCGTTTTCCACGAAGTGCGCCGATACTTTTCGACTCGCTCGGCCGTTTTCCGCGCACGCTCCAGCGACTCCCGCTAATAGGTCGATCCGGCGCTCGCGTAGGTAACCCCATTTTAATGAACAGGATTGAGAAACTGCGCGGGCGATCGGTTTCTTTTGCGGAAAACGAGGCTACGCGCGGCTGCGTTGCGCTCCTTTCGGTCTGTTGCCGTATATAAGAGGCTTGGCACCCCCCTCCGCCCCCCCCTCCCTCACCCACGTCTATAGCCTCTCGTATCTTACTCCTCCGGGGCGTGGACTGTAGGAAGTAAGTGATTTGCATAATGTATCGTCGACGACCTTGTTTCGTTTTTTTATTGAGTCAAGACGCTCGGCCGGGCTCGCTTCACTCCATTGGAACTTCATTAGGATGTATTTTTATCGATCATTAACTCTAATTTATACGCAATTTAATTTTGAGACGCAGAAGCGCACTTTTAGTCAGGAATTTCTGCCCTTCGAACTTTTAAATCTAGTTTAATTTACTCCTATTACTGTAATAAATTTGAACAGCGTTAATTTTTTCATTAGCGCAGCGAAAACATAATTTTAAAATATTTTATTTAATTACTTATTATTTTTCCTTAATTAAATTCTAATTTCTATGATGATAATATATATGAGATTGTTTTTTTTTTAATACAAGATGTTTTGACTAAGTAACATCAATGAATGATAAGTGAAAAATCCTAAATTCAAATGCTAATATCAAATGATGCTATCGATCAAAAAGTAGACAATTGAAAATTAATCGATACAAATTAGCTGGCTCGTAAACTCCGCTTGGCCCGATCGAACAATGGTAACTCATCCTCGAAAATCCCGGTGGTCATCAAATCATGGGTGGAGGAAGAACTAGAACTTTTATCGAAAGAAGGTGGGAGTAGCAATTCGCTCGGTTAGCGTCCTCGATCTCAATCGTTTCATTAGTCCACGTCGCCCAGTCTTCGAACGCGGTCGATCTTTTCCAAATCGCGCGCGCCAAGCTGCACCGTGAGCAGGAAAAAAAACATGGATCGCAAAGATCAGCGCGTGTGCATAAAGTTCTGCGTGAAAAATGAGAAAAGCGAGTCCGAGATCTACGACATGCTGCAGAAGGCGTACGGCAAGGCGAGCCTCAGCCGTTACATAGTGTACGAGTGGGTCAGATGCTTCAAGAAGGACACCGATATGATGAAGGACGACCTGTGGTCGGGCAAGCACTCGATATCGTGCAACGACGCCAACGTGGAGAAGGTCCGTCAGAAGATCCAGGAGGACCGCCGCCTGACCGTCAAGGAGGTGGCCGAGGAGATCGGCATATCCCAGGAGGCCTGCCAGTCCATCCTCACGATAAACCTGGGCATGAAGCGGGTGGCCGCCAAATTGGTGCCCAGATTTCTGAGCGACGACCAGAAGAACCGGCGCTTCGAGATCTGCCTGGAGCTCAAGCGGCGAGCCGAGAACGACCCCCTGTTCATGGACTCCATCATCACCGGCGACGAGATGTGGATCTACGGCTGCGACCCGGAGATCAAGACGACGCACCAGTTCGCCTGGAGGACGCTGAACGAGCCCTGGGCGAGGAAGCTCCGCCAGCTGCGCAGCACCGTGAAGACGCTGCTGATCGTCTTCTTCGACTCGCAGGGGATCGTCCACCAGGAGTTCGTGCCCCAGAATCAGTCGATCAACCAGACGTACTACAAGGAGGTGCTGATCCGACTCAGGGAGAAGGTGCGCGGCAAGCGCCCGCAGATGTTCAGGAACAGGGCTTGGTTCCTGCACCACGACAACGCGCCCGTGCACAATGCGCTGACCATACGCGAGTACCTGGCCACGAAGAAGATACCGGTGCTGCCGCACCCCTCGTACTCGCCCGACCTGTCGCCCTGCGACTTCTTCCTGTTTCCCAAGGTCAAGCATTATCTGAAGGGCAAGTCCTTCGACGACGTGGGCAGCATGAAGAAGAACGTGATGGTGCACCTGCAAAGCCTGACGCCGCAGGACTTTCAGAGCTGCTTCCAAAAGATGCAGGAGCGCTGGAGTAAGTGCATCGCCATGAGAGGAGAGTACTTCGATCTTGACAAGAATGCAATTTGATGCGCGGAGAATACTTATTAAGAAGGTTAATATTTTTTCGAGAAAAGATTTTATTGCGTGCAACATTTCAATCACGTCGGTTATATGTTTCAATTTCTCACTCAAATATGTCAATTGATAGAATCTTTTCTCGATTGGCTCAGATAAAAATAAAATACAACGTATGTGTTATGATGATTCAAGCGCAATTTGTGATTTTCTGTGGCAAGATTGTGTGTTAAATGCAAATTTAAAGTGAATTTGAGTGAATATAATACAGCACAAATTTAATCAATTGTAATTGTTGTCCTTTCTTACGGATAATTTATTCCAGAGTATGTTTAACTAATTTTATAAGATTATATGTTCTAGTATTAACAATAACGCAAAAATTCAATATTGAATATATACAATAAAAGATTTGAAAAATTTGAAAAATGATTTGCATTAAAATTAAATTATAGTTTTGTTGTCCTTGTACTTAATTTTAGTGCGGATGAATGTTACATTATTTGATCATTTTACAGCTAACGAAAGAAAAACACTGCGATGTTATTCTAAAGTGCATGCTTTATGTTTTATGTAATAATAAAAACCCTTGTCAATGAATAAAATATTACGTAATTCATTTACTATCCTTCTAGTCGTGATGTCTTGATAAAATAATGATTTAAAAACAGATTAAAACAAAATAAATTATAGGATTTTCACTGAAAACATTTTCGAGAAAATAATCCCTTCGTGTATAACAATCGAATTATGAAAATAAATTTCAAATAAAAAAATGGCTGAAAAGGTGTACTAAAAAAAATTGTTTATTTTCACTGTAAACCGATAAGAGAAATTTCCGTTACAGCTGCTCAAAGTAAGCGTGGGTGCATTCTATACCTTAATTAGTTTCGTCGTAAACTCGGTTTCC
>JAXIUT010002594.1:0-18384 GCA_035586675.1 Eurytoma californica | reverse complement strand
CAACGTGAATGTGAGTTTAACCGATATAATTCACCCGGATACGATAAAGAATAATTTTCAAGCTAAATCTGAATTTTACCCAAGAATATAACCGCTACTTTTTTATCTAAACAAGAACGAATTAACAAAAATATTAGTACTATTGCTTGAAAATGTTGGCATCGATAAAATTATTTCTTCAGAGGACAAGGAATTAACGTACGTCGCTGTACCCAGCATTAAAATAACGAATGAAATTTCGATTCCTATTCATTTCCCAGTTTAACTCGCGAGCAATCAGATGCTCGTCGTGCGTGGCACGAAGCGTATTTGAAATACTTTTTGTACGAATGATTGCATGGCGCGCAGTTGACCCATTTTAAACAAGATGCACAAAAGAGACAGAGGAGCTTAAAACTACGATAAGTTAGTTTAAAGTCACTTAATTGGGTTCCACATAAACTGAAACTTAATATTCGCCCGTGGCAATTCCACCTGCTTCGCGAAATAGCACGAGTTAGGTACTATTATAAAACCTTCGCCATTTTTTTCAGATTCGAAGTTTATAACCTACTCTGGTCACGTTTTATTGAACGAGTGTGTGCACTTTGCTGTGAAATCATTATTGACGTTAGATAAGAATATATATACCGAGTTCACTAAATTTAATAATAAACTACTAAATTGGTAAGGGTGATTGCTATCCTCGTTGAATAGTTTTTATTAGAATTACCCACGTTTTGTCCTTGTTTGGTTCTGAGGTATCGATATATAATACACGTATCAATTCATCGCGTACATTCTAATGTGTAATGTGTTCACGCTCCGACGATCGCCAAGCAGCATGAATTTGAATTATATGATAAATATAATAACTTAACCTCATGAATGGTTCTCTCTTTTCGCGAGTTATTTTTTTCCTCGTGCGTTGTTATTCAAGAGGTATAAAAAATGTATGTTTAGCAATCGAATGATCGAAGGCAATAAAAGCGGCGAAGCGTTTTTTAATACTTTTATTTTTAACGATGCATTTTACTTCGAGTTAAAGATGATAAAAAAATGTCGACTTCACTCGCCGAGTGAAAATCATTAATACTTACTCTTCACGATAGAAGCAGATAACGCCTTATCTTATCCGACCAGTTGCTGATTTAGTTATATACATTTCAGTAGTCAATTGAAGAAAGACCTCTAACTCTCGATCTCTCGAGTCTCTCTCTACGATATTTTTCGAATATCGCCGTAACCTCCTTTCAGCTCGAGGAAAATATTTTTCAGATATCTGTAAACATGCAGTGGGTATTGCAGACACTCGGCTATGCGGATAGCAACACATTTTTACATCGCTCCCTTCTTTTTTTCATCCGATCTTACATCCACAGCTTTCCCGTTCACTTCAGCGAGATTCGTCGAGATAAAGGGATTGTTGAAATTCACATATACTTAAAATAAGCATTGTTAAACCTTGAGACAAATTTTGTTTAATTTTTACACTGAGGGAATTTTTGGGCAAAAATGACCAAACTTTTAGGGTAATCTTACGGCGCTTTTCCTTTCTGGTGATTTTTTATAGACACTGTCTAATTTTTAAAAATAAATTAGTAAAATTTATACAAAGATCTCTCAACTTCTACAAGGAAGTAAGTAAAATTTGTTCAGATTCTAGTAATTTGCTCCATACGTAGCCTGCACAGTAAAAAATACTCAATTTCAATTTTCTCACGGACTGACATTGACAAAATTACAAAATACTATTTTCTTTCAAAATTTACTGAAAATTTAACAAATATTACTTTAGTTTTAGTAAATTGGCCAAGAAAGTGTTGCGATTTTTTTCTTACAATTTCAATCTGTGAGATCTTTAAAATGGACTATTGCATTTATAGAAAAACTTTTTATCTCTATGTGTATGATAAAAACTGGCTAACTCTCATCATCTTATTTAGCTATATACCGAACTGTATCTATATGGATCTTGGTTAGTTATATGTATGTGTGTCAAATCCAAACAGCACTTGATTACAGTACCGGCAGACTATTTTCTTACACTAGTCCAACGTTGGACCAATGTTTTGCCATTTATAGTAAAGCTTTACGTACACTGAGAGAATTTTCCCGTAAATATTACGGTGAAGCTCAGCGTAAAAATTACGGGAAAAAACGTAATTGTGAGACGGTTTACCGTCTTGCAAATTTTTACGGGAAAATCATTGTAAATTTTACGCGGTGCTTGCACGACACGAAAAGCTTCGTAATTTTTACGAGAAAAGCTCCGTACTTTTTACAGGCAAAGCTCTGTAATTTTTATGGGAAAAACTCCGTAATTTTTACGAGAAAAACTCCGTAATGTTTACATACAGAGCTCCGTAATTTTTACGAGAAAAGCTCCGTAATTTTTACGGGAACATCAACGTAATTTTTGCGGAGCTTTTCGTATCGCGCAAGCTCCGCGTAAAATTTACAATGATTTTCCCGTAAAAATTTCCAAGATGACAAACCGTCCTATACGGTTACGTATGTTAAAGTCATTATGAGGTTAATTCGAGCCACCTTAGTTACGTACATATCGAACTATACCTATATGGATTTTGGTTAGCTGTTATACACGTGTGTCAAATCCAGACAGCACTTGATTACAGTACATACCGACGGACTATTTTCTTACACTAGTCCAACGTTGGTCCGACGTTTCGCACTGATAAATCCAGTGCGTCCGCCCGCGCGACACTTTATCGTTAATCGATAAATTTTCCCAAAGATTCCGCCGATCTCGACGCCGAGGGGGCAAGTAAAGGCGCCGAGGAACGAAGGAGGCATTAAAGCAATCGGAAAGTATCTACTCGAGGCTGCCTGTTGTTCAATTGCCGGCACTCCGAAACAGATGTGCCACTTTACAATGGGGCCTCTTTCTTTCTCTCCCCTCTCCCTCCGCGGCCGTCGCCTCGCGCTCTCTCTTACCTCCTCCATGCAGATGCTCCAAATCGATCCCCCGCCTCCCGATTGATTTTCCTAATCCCTTCCCAATTTCTCGTCGGCGTTAGGCGCAAGATCCCACCGGAACTAATCCAGAAAATTCGCACCGGCCAAATTGCCATAGGGAGAGGGGCGGTGGGAGGGGGGAGAGAGAAGAAAGAAGGCGGGACGGTCGCGTTACGCGCGTCACCTGACGTCAGCGGGCACCTCCCCTCCGCCCCTCCCCCCCTACCGCGGGCTGCAGTTCGCGCGACGGCTACTCGGCTTTCGCGTGTAATGGGTATCGGGTCCCGCGGAGTAGGGGAGAGAGAGAGAGCGGCAACGCCGCGGCGACACCACCACCACCACCGAGACGGGCAGAGCTCCTCAGTCGGATTTCGAGCGCCGGCGCGCGCGCCCGCGTCCCTCTATTTCTCTCTCTCTCTCTCTCTCTCTCGCTCGCACGGACAACCCCGTGTTTCGCGCGCCCGCCGGCCAGCTGTATTACGATATATGTGTATATATGTGTATATGTATACGTATACGTACGCGTGCAGCACTGTGTAATAAAGCTCGCGCCGCGCAGTATGTACAACTACTTATATACGCCTCCTGTGTGTTATTTGACTCGTTCTGCTCTCTCGCTACTTTTTTTTTTTTTATTTCTTTTTAAAACTTTGTTACTATGCGTATTTCACTGTGCGAAGCTTTCTCCTGTCGCTGCGCTTTGGTCTTCGCTATTGTAGCTTCCTTTTTTTCGTCTTGCTTTACCGAGGGCAATTTTTTTTTTTTTTTTCTTTTTTTTTGTTATATTTTGATTTTTAAAGGCGGGATTTTCGAGTATCGATTCATCCGGCGCACCGGGGGTATTTATAGACGAGTGGTGCACGCGCGAAATCTCGCGGAGAGCCGCATTGGATGCATACCAGTTTTCGCTGTCAAAATCTGCACCTCACTGGCCGCAATAGTTATCCGCTTCAGCTTCAGTTCCTCACTTCGTAAAAAAAAATACTTTCTTCGACAAGTACAACTTTATACACAGTTTTCATAGTTTTGAGGTTAGGTTAAAAAAAGTACACGTGGGCCTCTGTGATCTCCAATTTTATAAAATACTTTCAATCAAAAAAATTGTTAATTCTTATTCGCACTTTTACCTTGAATATTCTGCAGTTTATTCAAAATTCCACGTTAATCGGACCATTGGTTAGATAAAAACCGTTTGATTTTTTCATGATGAGTTGCGATATATAAGGAGTACAACAGTTGTTAATTATTTGTACAACTTTTCGTTGCCCTTATCAAGCACATTAATATGCAAGTGTAACCACATAGCAAAGATTTTTGTCACCTGTTTATTACTTGTATTACATGTGAGATTGCTTATCCACTTTTTTCCACCTACTCTTCATTTTTCGTGATTTATTGATAATAAATAAATAAATAAATAAATAAATAAATAGTACAACACAAATACTAAGTTAACACTGAATGCAAAGCAAAAGACAGTCAGTAATTTTCTAAAAGCTTCTATGGTCAATTAAAAAGAAGGTAAATATCACATTCAGATTAGTTACTGCTGTCAACACAGGTGTAAACCACGTTGTTAAAAAACAGTTCGAAAAACTAAGAGAAGCATAAGAGAAAAAAACGAGAAAATCGATTGTGTTACAGTGTATAGACGCGGACGCTTTTCTAAGTGACCAAAGTGACGAGTGACGTGGAATTCGCGAAGCGCACAGGCCTTCGGAGTATTTAGGTTGCGCGCGCCGCACCGGACGCACTTCGCAGTGTCCGCTAATTGACTCTTCAGATATGCAAAACGCATAAAGTCGCGCGCGTGCATTTGATTCCGTTTTGATTATGACCGGCGAAATCGATTCGCCCTGTAGTCCCCCCTCCCCCTCCGGATGGTGCCGCGCAGTCGTCTAAATTTCGCGCCAGGTGTTTCGGGCGCCCGCGCGCCTCTTTGAAATATGAAAAGGCAATAAACTAGTCATCGACACCGCGCGCAGGCTAATGCCTCGCTATTACGGCCTTTTCATTATTTCGCGAGTGCAACTGAACCGGTTTACTTCATTATTTTTCGAAATTAGAATTTTTTTCTTTTATTTGTGTTTTATTTTGCGGGAGGCGAGGTTTGATTTGATTCTGTCGAACAGCTGGTGTTGAGGTTCGCCGCGATAAGGATTGATTAAAAAGATTTTATCGGCGTTTTGAGTCCTGGAATTGTACAGTATGTGAAAGGATGTGTTTTTTTTTTTACATAGAAGTGGCGCTGAACAATATTTTTCGAAAAATTTTACTGCTTGCGAGGAATTTGTGTCACGCGGCGCGGAAAATCCGACGTAAACAAAGATAAAAATAAAAGTGGAATAATAAAGCGACGAAACAATCGCCAAAGTGCATCTGCTGGTTTTGATATAACTTCTGCCGAAAGTGGTTTTTTTTTCCTTCGTTGCGGAGCACTCGGATTTAAAAATCAGGATGATCACGCATGCGGAATGACCTATTACGCAATTGTATTTTTGTGAACTGCGCAAATATAGTTTCTTTTTTTTTTACGTAAACACATTTGTACTTGAATTCGGAGGAATTATTTTATTTTTTATGGTCTGACAGTGACAGTGCTCCGTATATCTCTCGCAATAAAAAGCGCCACTTGTTACGCACACTGATGAATTAAATTTTTTTATTTGCGGACTTGGAAGTAGCGCGTAAAACTAGTTCAACAATTTGAAAAATTTGAAAAATTTTAATCATACTTTTCCGAGATTAAAATGGTAAATTTAACGTTTGACCCGCAACAAAAGTATAACACGCAAAATCCACGAATAATCGCCGTCTCAAATTAGCATGATAAATTTAAATGGCTGCCCATTTAAGTTAGGTATCCACTGAGGAAAAAAAAAACACCGAGACAATATTTTCCTTTGTGCGCACAACACCCCGAGCAGACGGAAAGAAGTATAGGTATAATGTAAGACGCGAGAATAAAAGCATCAGTCAGAAGAGCGAAAAAAGAAATTGTAGAAACCAACGTCGAGGATTCCCTTTATGATCTCGCATCGAGTTAGGGCTCGCGCAATCAATCTGCGTTATAACCGTTTGCCTCCCTCCTCAGACGCTCCTTTTTTTTTCTCTCCGCTCGATCTGCACCCTTTTCAAGTAGCCCCTCGACTCTCTCTCACACACACACACACAAACACACAAACACACACACACACACACGCACACGCACACGCACACACACACACACACTTTTATCCTCGCCTTTAATTCGCCCTATTTATCGGCCGAACTGTCGATGCTTCTCGCATCGAATTTTTCCACGGTGCTTTTTCTTTTGACGTCGCGAGGCAGTCGTCTGCGCGCGAATTCCCTCGGGGGGGTTCGAGCGGTACTTCACTTCGGGCCGCGTCGCGACGATCGCCCCTGTATAAATTGCGATGTTTGGAAATTCGATTTCGGCCGAGTGGCCGCAGGAGAGGGATCGTTGACTGATTGATCTGTGATTGACGATTGAGGTGAATCGCTTAATTTAGGGGGGGGGGGGGGCACGAGTGGGTGCTTAAAGGCTCGCCGCATTGTTCGCGGGTGCTCGTACGCTTTTTCCTTCTCTTTTCCTCCTTTTTGTTCGTACGTTTTCGACGAGGGTAGTGAAGTTTGGGTTGTTTTCTTTTATTTAGTTAGGGATTTGGTGAAGATTTTTTTTTTTTTTTTTTTATTAAAATTTACGTTGTTAAAGGGTTACACCGTTGACCTAAATACACAAAACTGTTGATGCTAAAATACATTTCTTGTGTGTTTAATTTTTGTAGTGCACAAAATTATATACAAAATGTTTAACAGTTTTAAAAATGGACCAGTTATAAATAGTCAGAACATGATGAATATTGTATTACATTATAATTAGCTGAATATAGTTTGATGATTAAATTATCACTTCATTTAATTGATGGATATTACAGTGAGCATTTAATGCTAATCTAATTATAATGAAATAAAATTTTAATCAAAGGAAGAAATTAATTTATCAAGAGTGTTCTTTGCGAGAATTGAAAATAATTTTGAATAGAATACACTACTTTTTGAATTAATTTCGTTTGCTTATCATCAGTGTGGAAATTAATCACAAGATTCTCCCATTTTCGATGCCTCTTTAAATCTAGAGGGTACTTTCAACAACATCGATTTAACAAAGTACTTCAATGTTCAAAATACTCTAAATCTACAAGAAATACTAAACTGGACTAATTAGACTGTTTTTTTTTTTCATTTTCACCATCCACTTCATAATCCTATAAATTCACGTCGCGAACATTACAAAACCGACTCTGCAGCATTCTACAAAAAAAAATCTATCCGAAAAAAAAGGAAAACTTGCAGAAAAGGAAGCAGATCTCGAAATATTTTCGTCGCAGTCCGAAAAAGTCGCGCCTGAAAGCCTGAATTCGTTATCTCGGTCCGCGCCTCGCGCCAGCACACGTGCGCGCCGGCCGCGTGACGTAACCCGGCGCACGCTATCGGCGGCTCTCCTCTCGCTTCGCGCCCCTCCTCTTTGCCCTCCGTCGCGAAAAAAAAGAAAGAAAAAAAACACGTGGCAGATGCGCAGTTTCGAGCGACCGTCGTAGCGGCCGTTTGGGTACTGCGCCGCGGCGGCGCGCAATTAAGTAAATCGCCGGCCCTGTCGAGCCCCGGAAGGCCTTGGAAAAAACGAGCCGGCGATCGCGGCTGGCGAGGAAAAGGGAAGTGGCTCCTTTTTTTTAAGAGAGAGGGCGAGGTGACGAGGGTTGAAAAAGGTGTGGAGGATGTGTAGTTTCTGTTCAGTGTACCTCACTTATGATCACTTTTGGGCTTACTTGTTTGGGTCGCGGATGTCGTTGAAACTTTGAGACCGAACACTAAAAATCTTGAATAAGTGAAGGTAAAGACATTATCAGGACATTTTTAATACTCATTTTTAACTATAACAAATGTTGAAGAAATAAATATTTTTTAACGTACAACCTCTCAAATTAAAGGTCTTTTTAAAACTCTTCCTTTATTTTTTTTTGTGTACTTTTTAGGATTTGTAGACTCTAATATTTATTCATATTTGGGCATAAGAAAATCGTGCTCAAAATTTCAAGAAAATCTGTAGCTCCAAACAAATGACTCTCCTTGTTAGCGATGTTAGTAAAGATTCTTAACTAAATGAAAATTCATGTATTTAACGTGAAATATTTTTCAATTACGGTATTAAGTAAAAGCCTTCTTTGAGAATAATTAATAATTCACTCATTTAAGTGAAGAGATTCTCGAAAGTTTTGTTAGTTGTTTTAGGAATTTTATTCGTTAGCGTCGTTCACTGATAGTAGACTTTTTTGTAGGTCGTATTGAGAGGTTCGTTAGAATATCGTATGACTAAAGGAACGACGCCTACACAGAAATAGCGATACAATCTTGGATTAATAAAGTTAACGGCGGTTATTTCATTCTAATAGAGGATAATTGTCTGGGCGATTATCTTGATAAACACACATTACTCCGCGATCAATTTCATCACAATACTGTTTTAAATGCGCAATGCGCAGAAAAGATATATGGCTCTGTTTACCGTTATATTTTGAAGTTAAAAATTCTTTAACCCTGCAGAGCTTTTCGATGTTAGAAAGTTCAATTTATGAGGATATCGATAGCCGATTCTTCATCAAAATAATTATTAAAAAAAACACTTACTCCAAGAAATTTATTAGTCGGTAATTATGTTTATTCTGATTGATATTGAATGTACGTTATCAAACTCACCGTAGTTATTGCTTTAAAATTTGAAAACAAAATTACATTAGAAAACTGAATTGCATAATCAAATTTACAAGGATTCAAGCATTTCATCACAAAAGATTATCTACGCTAATAAATTTCATTTTAAATTCTGCACACTCACGTACTATAGTTTTAAAAAATTGTTCTTAAAAATTTTTTAAAATATCACTTAGGAAATCACTCCTTTAAAATACCAAAACCACACGCATCATCCTGTCCGTGCTCCCCCTAAACCCTTCGTCCCGCAAAAGGCACGGTACATGTATACAAATTATGACAGAGCACCCGGGAATTAACAATACCGCCGAGGCAATAAAATCGTTCGGCTGTCAAGCGAGTGCGCAATAGTTGCCAGCTCGCGTGTCACCGGCTGGCAGGCACGAAAAGCGCAATGTTTTATTCCGTCCGTGGCTTGGTTGCGGGTGAGGAGAGGGGGGTGGTGGCAGGCGACCGAATCCGAGGGGTAGGCGGAAAAGCGTGCCGAGAGCGAGAGAAACAAAGGGTGGAAATCAAATGCGCGATTAGATTGAGACGTAACAGGTGGTCCCCCGGCAGTGCGCGCATTTCTCCCTCTCTCTCTCTCTCTTTCCCTCGCTCACTCGATAAAGCCGCGGGATGATAAGCCAGCGGCGGCAGCGAGTCGAGTATCCAATTTTCGCCGACTTCGCGCCACCGAAGCGACACACAATCGTGAGTA
Organism: Eurytoma californica; assembly: GCA_035586675.1. Taxonomy (NCBI): domain Eukaryota; kingdom Metazoa; phylum Arthropoda; class Insecta; order Hymenoptera; family Eurytomidae; genus Eurytoma; species Eurytoma californica. Next base: position 8,951 of record JAXIUT010002594.1, on the reverse strand, counting down.
ATTCGTCGATTCGCCGCGCTGCTCTGCTCTTCCTCTCTCTGACTCTGACACTCTCTCCCTCATTCACTCTGATACTTTTAGATTCTCTCTTTCTGACACTCTGACTCTTAAGACTTTCTGACTTCCTGATTCTCAAACTTTATGACTATCTGACTCTCAGACTTTGACTTTCAGACTCTCTCAGTCTCCCTAACCCTTTAACTCTCTCAGTCTCCCGAAGCCTTTGACTCTCTTAGGCACTTTCACTCAATAACTCTCAGATTTTCTGACTCTGATTCTCTTTCAGACTCTCTGAGCCTCTGACTCTCTCCTAGAATCGCTCAGTCTCTCAGACTCTGACTCTCTGAGTGACTCTAAGACTCAGATTCTCTCAGATCTTCTCTCTCTCTCTCTCTCGCTCTCTCTCCCTCTCTTTCAAACTCAGACTCTCTGACTCTCTCAAACTCAGACTCTCTGACTTTCTCTCAGACCCAGACTCTCTGACTCTCTCAGACTCAGACTATCTGACTCTCTCAGACTTGAGACTCTCTGACTCCCTCAGACTCAGACTCTCTGACTTTCTCTCAGACTCAGACTCTCTGACTCTCTCAGACTCAGACTCTCTGATTCTCTCTTAGATTCAGACTCTCTCTTAGACTCAGACTCTCCCTTAGACTCAGACTCTCTCTTAGACTCAGACTCTCTCTTAGACTTAGACTCTCTCTTAGACTCAGACTCTCTCTTAGACTCAGACTCTCTCTTAGACCCAGACTCTCTCTTAGACTCAGACTCTCGGACTCTCTCTCTCTCTCTCTGACTCTGTCTTAGACTGCCAGACTCAGACTCAGAATCGCACCCTCTGACTGTCTCTCAGGCTCTGACACAGACTCAGACACCCTGACTCTCTCAGATCCTTTGACTGTCTGATACTTAGACTAGCTGACACTGACTCCCTTTGACTCTTTGATTCTCACCACCAGACGTGCTGACACTGATTACCTCAAGTGTTTCTCTCTCTTTCGTCATTACGCCTAAGTCGCATTGCCATTGAACACAAACGCTGGCTGTTCGTTGCGTTCGCTATAGTCTCTATTTTTCTGTCGCCCCCGAACTTTCTAAATTGCTCGTTTATTGGTGCCTCGCGGTCACCGAACGAGAAAGGGGTAGGGCGTTCCGTAATTGTTTGGGCTTGGGAAACGGTACAGTGGACGCACGATCCGTCTGCGATCGCCCCTCCCTGGGCTGTTTGCTCTAGATGGATTTGAGTTTGCCAAGGAAAAGCCGCTAATTCCGATGATTAACAGTTGGAATTTCAGCGCTGACGGTTATATTAATGGGCTCCTCGCGCATCGAGTGTTCGAGTACACTCTTTGAGATGAGATATTTTAAGTGGTGGGAAGTGGTTGACAGATGTTGAAAGACGAAGCAGCCCTAATTATCGAGTGTCCGTAAACTGGAAGTGCGAAACGACGATGAAAAATTTATGAAGCTTGAAACTGTAGGGCATTCTAAAGTAGGCGGTAAACCGAAGATGAATTCAAATTTATACTTCTATTAAAAACGGTAATGCATTTTTAACGTGGAGACGGACAAGTTTTCCTTTTTATAGATTATATAGATCTTAATACGGAGTTCAAATTTAAATCAAAAAATAAATATTCCAAATTTGAAATTAATTCTTCTTTACTTTTTCAACCTCATGAATGAATTATTACATCGAATTGTGCATGAACCACAGCTTTCTTTTTTAAACATTTCAAATTTGATACTCAAACAAAAATTAATAGAAAAATAAAACGCCATCTAAACTATAAAAGAACATCGGGCAATGAATTTCTTTAATATCACTGTCAAGGAAAAAGCCGACGAGAGAAAAAAAGCTTACTCCGCGCGTTTACAACGTGACTGATTTTCCAAGTCCTAAAATGCTTATAACGGGTGGTAATATAATAGTCGAGCTGGTGTTCGCGCCGGCACGTTTTACACGTGTTTTATGATCGTCGATTTGCCACCTCGCCTCGCTTCACCGCCGTTCGATTTGCGTCTCTCCGGCTTCCCGCGGGATGACATCATCGCTCGTTCGATCCTTTAATCCCCGCCCCCCTTGTCGTTCCCTCCGCGATATCTTTTCCTTCTCCGCTCTCTGCCTAATCATTTACATCTGCTCGAAATGCAGTCGAATTTCCGCTTTGTCCGCCGACGAAATTCATGCAAATGACGCACGGTCGAAAGGCTGTCAGCCGTTTTACACCGGAAATGTAAACCATTATCCCCGCGCTGCTGATTTCGCCGATATTCCAATCAGGAGCAAATTTTTTCTGTTCTATTTACACAGTTTTTTAAATAGATTTAATTGAATTATCAGCGCATAGTTCATGTGATGGTTCATTTTTTATTTTATTGAAATGGAGTTACTATGGTTTTACTTTAAGTAAGTCTAAAATAGACAAGTAGTTTCGGTACGTTTAGCTACATATACGTTTAGCTAACATTAGTTAACATTAAGTTAACATTAGTTACCTTTAAGTTAACATTAATTAGCTTTAGTTAACGTTAACGCTAAGTTAAGTTAACATTAAGTTAACATTAATTAACTGTAAGTTAACTTTAGTAAACATTAGTAAACATTAGTAAACATTAGTTAACATCAGTTAATATTCGTTATATTTAACTTAACATTAATTAGCATTAGTTAACGTTAAAGCTAAGTTAAGTTAACATTAAGTTAACATTAAGTTAACATTAGTTAACTGTAAGTTAACCTTAGGTTAACGTTAAATTAACATTAGTAAACATTAGTTTACATCAGTTAACATTAGTTAACATCAGTTAATATTAGTTAACAAAAGATGTATACATATGTAGACCGAAATAACTAGTGCAGTTAATCTGGATCACATGTCATAATTTTTCATTTGTTTATAAAAATAACTCTTTTTTTATAACAGATTTAAAATTCTATACATTATCCATCAAACAAAAGAAGATATTTCTGTATTTTTGTGTACATAAAAAGCACACGGTTGATTTAATTACATTTGCCTCGATTCAATTGGCTAAATGAAGTGACATCAATATTAGCACTACACTAAAACTTTCTCCCGAAGCAGCGAAACTTTTCAATTTGTTTTTCATAAAAACTTTTCATATCTTTCGCGAACTAACAGTTTGGAATTGGCCGAGCGATTGAAAAAAGAAAATCAACATTAATTAATATACCCTATTAATTAAGAGCTTCATCGCAACCGATTCCAAATTGACACGTCGGACTTATCAAATTAACGAAAGGGAGAATCAAGAGATCGGGAAATTTTTAATTGCCCTTAACAATTTATCAGCTCGTCGCTCGGCTGTTAACTTATCGATCCGGCCCCGCTGAATTTTTGCCGATATTAAAAATCCACACCGGATTGTCGGCGTCGCGCGTGTATCGATCATCTCGCGCGCGGCTCGTCGTTTTTAAAAGCCCGGCGAATCCCGCGAAATCACCGGGGCGACCTCAAAAACTTTTCGCCCTCGAATAAATCGAGTGTCGGCCGACGTTATGACGGTTGAAGCATTAAAAGTGCAAATGAAGAGGGAATCGTCCAGATTGAGCTCTGCGCTCGGAGGCTGCCGTTCGTCGGCCGGATTTAATCGTTTCGAGCGCGAATACATTCGAAATAATTCGGAGTGTGTACTGCTTTAACGGCTACTTCCGCGCGATAAAGGTTTAATTGAATATTTTTCCTAGGATCTCGCTTATCTTTCGCAGCGGCGTCCGCATTCTACATTTAAATTCTCGGAAATGAGGGAACAATAGTTTGCAGTGTCTTTATGTCTTCTCGACTTTTTCTTTTTGCTTTGAACAAAGGGATTTTTTTAGACTTACGCTTTTCTAAGAATAAACTAAATTGACAAAGATAACATTTTTTACTGGCTGTAATGAATATTCAAGTTCTTTTTTTTTTAAAGTTATTAAATGTAGAATAATTTTACTGAAGAGTAAATGAATTATCCATTCCTCTTATGTGTTTTATGTTGACTTTATATTTTTTATATGGGTATGATTTTTTTTAGTAAAAATTACTGTTTAGTTAAAAACTTGACTTGACTTCCGGTCAAGTGATGATTAAAATTTCCATGCAGCGTTTAAAATTTACGAGAGCAGTCGTAATTGCTATTATGTTTGTGGTCATTTTTATAAAGCAGGTAACTCAATCCCAAGATTACTGAGCACACAGAATTTTTTGCAAAAAGTGAAAGTAATTTTAATGACTAAAATTTCACTCTGGGTATAAAGGAATTAGTTAGAAAGTAATCAAGAGTATTATTCCAGCTCTTATCATTATTAATAGACTAGTGAAATTTATCTGATTTTCGGTGATTGTCATCTGATTAAATTTACTGATTTACATTTATTATTATTATTCATTATTTTTCTGTAGTTTTTAAGGAAATATGTTTAAAAAAACATAAAAAATTTATATTTCATCAAGTTTTATCTCGATCAGATAAAAATCATAATCTCTGATTAGTGAAAGAGTGAAAAATCAAAAACACTACTCAATTCGATCTCAGAAGGAAATTGAGCCATTCTAAGCTCGATTAGCTCACTTTTAACTCTAAATCAATTAGGTTTCCCCTCTTTCCCCTTATCAGAGACGCACCGTCAAAAAACTAAAACAAAATCAAAAGATAGTCCTTGCTGCAATCTTCACCCCCCCCCCCCACCCCCCGCATTTAGCAAACATCGAATTACATCTAAAAGATCTCCCTCCTCAAATTGAAACAAAGAACATCGCCTAAAACTCGGCTCGCCCTAATAACTACTTGCCGACGCACTTTGCATCGAAATTGCCGGCGCGAGGTGGCAAAAGGGCCTAATGGTAGAGGGAGAGATCCGCGCGCCGACGTCGGGGGGGCGGGCTTATCGCCCGGGCCTCTGCTGATCCGACGGTTTCACGTGCGCCGCCGCGCCAGCCGAGCGACTTCTTGTTTGCACGAAATTCAACGGACGTCATACTCGCGTAAGGAACGAGCTAATTTCGACGCGCGCAGCACTTCTCCGCTCGGGCGGCCTCGCTTTTAGAACATCCCGGGTATTGCGGTCTTTTGATTCTTTTTTAGCGCAAAGCGGAGAAATTCCCTGGCGGAAGTATCCTCGAGATTTGATGGGAAATGGGGATACCCTACCGGATTCTGGTGGGAATTGTTAATTTTTAGGTTATGTAACACCAGTTTTTGGTCAATTACTAGCCAAAAACTGGACAGTTTGGTCTTGGAATAGTAATTGGCTAGTTTATGGCTATGGCTAATTACTTTTGTCAATTTCAACTAGGATTTGTACAACTCTTATACCTAGGGCCTTATGGGATTCTGGTAGGGATCTGATCAGGAGCAGTTGGACATATCACTATCTGATTTCTACTAGGGTTGTATTGTTCTGTAGGTTCTGGTCAAAGAGAAATGAGGTGTGGATAGCTGGAAGATATGGGGAAAGTGTCATTAGACCGGGAAGTGATGTTACGTCGCGGGACTGAGGATGAATGCTACTAACTTGTGCGTGGAAACTCGAGATCCGGAAGTTGGGTGGGTTATTGTTTTTTCTTGCTTTTCTTGTGTGAAACGTGATTGCATAAGAGATTCAGGTGGTATGGTTTACGGTATAGTTTCGAAGGAATACCTTCATCATTTTGTGAATTGCTTTGCTTACTTATTTAAAATGAGAAACTGAGATTTTAATTATAAGAATAGTGTTAGGTAAACAACTGCAAGTTAAATAAATGATACAATATAGTTAACTGAATCCAGAGCGTTGTGGTTTATTATGAATCAGTTACTACTGTTTATACAAATCAAGTCAATCGATCTGTTTCTAAAATCCCTCCAAAAATGAAAATTGAAGTTTTCCACTATATGAGGAAGAAAGGTTACGTTATATTTACAGTATTTTAAGGTTGATAACGTTTATAACTATAAATTTGTTTAAAAGTTGCACCTTTATGCAAAATAGCAAATAAAGAGATTGATATGGTCTGAATCTTCATCTTTAATTATGGATAACTTTGGAATAAATTAATATTTCCCAGTGTAACAAAATTTTGTACAGTTTTTAATTTTTTATACAATTTGATACAATTTGATGTCATACAATAAAAGTATGTAGGTGCTACTAAATTTTGTAAATTTATAGGAGCATTTTTGCTTTTCTTTTTCACATTGTTCAAGATTGTAAATGTATTATACCTTCTAGCTTCTTCCAGAATATAATATATCCAGAAAATTTAAAAAAAATCTCTGATCATGAATTCTGATACTCTCCCAGTTATTATTCAGATCAAAGTTTTCCATACAATGAATAGTCATTTTTATGTCTTGTAATCATTATCGTTGTTGATAATCTTACTCAGAAAGATTCTTGTTCCCTCAGTCTGACTAGTTACTAGTTTTTGCTGAGGAGTTGAGTTGAATAATGTAGCTTTCTATACGATCAAATATTTAAAATGAAGAAAAATTATGAGCAACTATTCATAATTTTTCTTTTATGAATAGAGCAATTTTTCTTCATTTTAAATACTTGATTGCAGAAAGCTGCATTCTTCACAGCACCTTTAGATCAGACAGCTTCCTCTTTTTATTGACACTGACTATACAAACAGACTACATAGCATATTTAGACACTCGTTTACACCTTCATCACTTACCTCCACAAAAAAAACTACAATTAACCTTGCACATCAAGCAGGTCCATTATCAAATCATCGCTGCATCGGTGTTTGCACTCTCGCAATTTCGCGAAAACAACATTAACCTCCGCTCCTCGATTTTTCCAATTACGAGAAAAACACGCTGTTTACAGGCCGCCTCGCCGAGTGTATATATACCCCGAGAGGCAATAAAGCCGCGGGCATAGCCTCTCGTCGAAAAACCATTCGAACAGCTCCTCCTCGGCTTCGAAGGAAACTGGAGAGAGAGAGAGCCGCGCTCGTCACGTGACCTCGCCTTATTAAATTATCATGTCTCCAGCGCAGAGAGAGAGAGAGAGGGGGATAAATCCACGTTGACATCCATCCTATTCCCGGTGCCTTTTTCTTGCCGTCGCGTGCGGAGAGGCGCGCACTTAGAAAGTCGCATGCATATTGCACGGGCCCCGCGCGCACTTACGCTCGAGCCTCGCGTCAATCCGATACCCCCCCTTCCCGGTGGGACCGTAAATAAAGTCAAGAGAAAAGAAAAAAGATTACGCAGGCGCGAATTAGAATGTAAAGTTGGACACGCGGCTACAGAGGGGGGTGAGAAATGGCGAGTCCTTTCCACGCGGGGCCTTTTACATAAGCGTTGTATAATTGTCGGGGATTTAATTTGCGCCGGGCGGGGTGTACCCCTTCTGGATTACTCGCGAGCCGGGCGATTCGAGATTAACTGATTTTCTTGGTGGCTTTTTGCGGCGGCCGGTGCGCTACGGCTAATCGCTCGGTAACCCGAGCGTCGAAATCACACTGTGCGTTAAACTATTAAATTTACTGTTTGTCCCGTTTCGGTTTTATTCGTCCGCCCCCCCTCCTTTTTTTTGTTTTAAGTAGGTATTTATATCCGTGTATCGGTTTCAAATTTTCGTACGAGTAAAATACTCGAGTTACGTTTCTTACGCTCTTTTTGTTGGATAAAAAAATTTGAGTGGAGCGAAAATGTGGGTAATTACAAGGTTTCTACTTAATTTTACGTTAGTTTTTTTCTGTAAAAGGGTTTAATTTGCTGAAGTGTAATTATAGTAAGCTAAAAAGTGATCAGCGTAGTTAATTTGTAAAAAATCTGCGGCGGTAAAGTAATTTATTTTATGAAGTAGTTCGCTTTAAAGTATGCATACCTTTTACAGAGTATTAATTATGGGGTCAGGACTGTGTTAAAGCCTAAATAATTGCGAAATAATGGAGGAATGTGGCAGGAATGATCAATTAAATATTAGGAAATATAAATAATTTTACTAAAACAACGATTAAAAAAGATGTGAAGCATTTGGTTTGATAATAATTGGAAATTGGCGCCAAAATTCAATTTCAATTTAATAATCTAAGAATTTTTTTTTGTTCAAACAGATTAATGAAATAATTATTTATTAAATTTTTAAATTTTGTTCATTCGTTTAGTTCGATGGATAATGAGTCTATATATTTTATTTTGTGCTACGTATCAACAGCTGTATGGCTGTCCTCTTCAGGCACTAAATTATTTCTCAAGTTAATTCGCCAATTCCATTATAAAAAAACAAAATTCGTTGTAAAAGAACGTAGCCGCAAAGTTTGTAACTCTTATTTTATTTAAAATTTTCCAATTAATCCGAAGTTTAATTTTCTGAAAAAACGAATGTCATTCTGATTTATTTTCTGACCTCAAAAATCAGAATGCATCACAACCTGCTACTTAGTGCAACGTGCCTATTTCTTCGACAATTAAGAGCATAAATTAAACAGAAGCAATAGCAAGTATTCGTAGAAATTTGTATCCAACTCTTATAATTTAACGCAAAGTGTACACGGAGAGAAATGTATATGTAAAAATTAAAACAATTTTTAACAAAAATTGCTATACACTATATAGTACGATGGAGACAAACTCGTATTTTATTAAATTTTAGTTACAGTATAGTAAAATTTCGAATTATTAAATTGTGGTATTCCTTCTACTAAATTTTAGTATACTTTCAACTAAATTTTGCTATACTGCATAGCAAATTTCATTCATATTCCCCTTTTTTAATTTTCAAAATTATATTTATCGGAGTATCGAAGTAAACTACATTTAAATTCTTGTGAATTTGAGAAGTCGCCCTTCGTTCTACCTATATATACACATAGCAGCTATTTAACGGTATATCGCAAGTTATTTACATACATCGCAACCTAATAATCGCATTTTCGCAATCGCAATTCTTTTTATAAAGATCTAAAATTCTCTTATATAGTAATCGTCAAGTAACCTAACCACTCACG
>JAXIUT010002574.1:17152-34487 GCA_035586675.1 Eurytoma californica | reverse complement strand
ACACACACACACACACACACACACACACACACACACACACACACACACACACACACACACACACACACACACAAATCATTTTAACACCCCACGGTTACTTAGGTACCAACTGCCGCAGATAGTACATAAAACCCATGGGAAAATAAATAAATCTGATGCTTGTTAGTGCGAAATATTTGTAATTATGCATAGGTAGGCATTTGACGAGGTTGCTCGTGCGCCACAATTTAACTGATTGTAACTGATTATAAAAAAACGTCGCTGAAAAAATTCTTGTAATTATTTTAATCAAGTGTAACTAATTATTATTATCATAAACAATTAGAAAGTTTAAATTCCATATTTTATACATAAGAAAAGGACAAATTGGAAATATAAAAAATAACGTAGCATACACGAAATCATTTATGAGAAATCATATTAAAAATAAACCCTCTCTTAAAAGTTATCTAATTTTAATGATCTATTTTGACCAAAGTATTCCGCTTGGTCTCGATCTCTGCTTTTTAAAATTGGCAATACATTTATAATAAATGGTTTAACTATAGCTCCATTATCTCAATGAATATTACACTTGTATTTTGATATAATATTTTTAGTTCATGTTTGTGAAAAAACGTATCGTGGAATACTGTGCAAGAAAGCATTTCAGGTCGACGGTGAAAAGAGAGACTAACCTTTCAACAAAGCATAATGCTATCTAGCGTATCACTGTTTCTTTCATCTATAAGTATATTAAATTTTGTAATATGAATAATTCATTTTAATATACTATTGTTGCAACAATTTCAAGATATAGTTTGAGATGTTTAATTCATAAAAAAGATTTCTAAAGTGCATCCGAAAAGCCTTTTTTTTAAGTTTCAATCTGTTAAAAGAGAAGGAGCTATTTTTTATGACTCATTTTTGCTATTATTATTAAATTTCTGATGCTTTCTTTTCTTTTACATTTGTAAAAGTGATACAAGTTTTTTCTTAAAAAATTATTGGAAAATGTGTGTACAAAAAAATGGATAAAAAGATCAAAACATTGATATTCATACAATTTTGATTTCTAACATTAGAAAAAAGTAGTTTAAAAAAAATAAAAATTGTGCATTATGCATGTGTAGGTAGGTGTATGTGAATTCCTGTAACCACTTTGAAACATTACCACAGATTCGCTAGAAAAAAGATTATACGTGTAAGTTAAATTGAACAAAAATTTATTGCAAAAATTACATAATTTCTTTTAAAAAATTTCAAAAATTTTACCGTACTTCTATACTAATTTTTACAAGAAACTTGCAATTTTGCCAGTAAGGATCCGTGAGAAAATTTAAATATACTCTTGAAATTTTTAGTAGACTGAGACAATTTTCTCGTGTAAATTACGGGGAAGAAACGTAATCGTGGGATTGTACGCAATGGTGGTAATTTTTTCAAGAAAATCCCTGTAATTACTATCTGAATCTTGAAGACTCACAGAGGGCACCGTAATTTTTACAGGAAAAGCTCCGTAAATATTACGGGAAAAGCTTTTACGGAGCTTTTCATATCATTCCGTATCCAAATAAAAGCTACTACAATATTCCCGTAAAAATTACCAGTGTTGCAAATTGTCCCACGATTCCATTTTTCGCGTAATTTTTACTTCACCGTAATTTTTCCGAGAAATTTCTTTCAATATAGAACAGATGAACCCGAACATGTTTGCACCCCCTAACCCGGACGTTCCTCCTACATTTCCTCACTTACTCATAGAGTACCAGATCTACGGATCACGGATTGTTTTAAAACTTTGAACACGGTTTTATTATGCCAAAATATGAAGGTCTAACGCTCAAAATTAATCCTCTCTTAAAAAAACGATGTCAGGATGTTGTGAAGCCTCGAAAAAAGAGATTAAATATCCGGTGGCGCCAAAATTCAAAATGTTTTGAATGAATTTTATATTTTGGTTTATTTGAACAGAGTATAGAGTAATGAATGAAATAAGCTTTAAAATTTTCTAAATGTATTCTCAACTTATATATTAAATAACTTTGTTAGTAAATCGTAATTTAGTTTCTAACCTCAAAAATGAAAAGCAACATAACCTGTCATTTAGTCTTATATTTTTTAAATATAATTAAAAAGAATTACTGAAATAAAAAGAATTTATTGATAATTAAGTGTTTTTCTGAAATTTATGAAAAATGAAGAGAAAGTAATTGAGCGCTGGATTTTGCTAGTACACTAAAAAATTAAACGTAAGAAGAGAAAAAGAAAAAGAAGAAAAAAAGAAAAAGCTGTGCTTTAAAAAATATCAATCGCTTCAAAAGTTATGTACAGTTAAATATATGAGTATAAAAAATAACGTAATAATGTTAATTATTAAATTTTTATACAGTTTTCGATGCTCATATTTAAGTGTACAAAACTTTTGAAGCAATCGATATTTTTTAACACAAAGCTCCTCAAATTATCGGTCTTTTTCTCTTCTTACATTTCATTTTTTAGTGTATTCTCTAGCTTTTACGGAAGCAGAGTACCGCCAAATAACGCAGTACGTCATTTTAAGGTAAAATAACTTTAGGGACCTCCAGTGTCAACAATTTTGACTCCCCTAAGCGGACATTACGATTTTTCCGCCTAGTACAGCACTACTCCGATTTCGAAGGTGCGCGCGCGCCTCTCGATATCCCGTACGCGCGCGTCGCAGGTTCGGCGCTCTTGAGGCCTGCTATGTCGGGGAATTTCGCCGGCGCCGCACGCGAGCTGCGAGCGTTATTACGCCGCGCGGCAGCCTTGCCGCGAGGCACGCGCGCGCCCGGAGTGGGGATCCTGGCGACATCCGCGAGAAGAAATCTGGCGGGATTCCAGGAGAGCGGAGAGGCGCCTTGGCCGCGAGGCGCCGGTTTTATTGTCACAGCGTGCCTGGGTATGGGTGCGCTCGCGCGCGGGGCCCCGCTATAATGAGCCGCTCGCGCGCGAGCTTCTCAATCACGCGGCTATATATATATAATACTCCTCTCTGTACCTTTTTGCATAGCAACGCGCCGCCGCCGCGAGATAAGATCTCCCGCTTATAAGGAAATTTCGCGAGCGCGCCGCTCCTACCGGTTGCTCTCTCGCTCTTTTATTCGCGCAGATTTATTGATTCCGCGTCGCGAAATTTATTTGCTCCGCTTTCGGGCTTCTCCGGGTCGATGTTTAATTGGGAGGGAGGAAAAAAAGGGAGAGGGAGCTATTTTACTGATTTTACTGTTTCCCTCCGCGACTTTTAAAAGCCCCGCTAGCGGCGCGCTTTAAAAGAGTCGCCGCTAGCGGGGATAGGGCATGCCGTGCGGCATTGAAAACTTTTGCCTCCTCCCCGCGGCATAAAAGCTATAGAAACATAAGAATTATCATGAATAAAGTTGTAATGTCGGATTGCCGTTGCAATCGCAATAGCCTCGTCCTCTCCTCAATGGGCCTTTAAAGCTTTTATACAGAGGAGAGCCCGCCGGGGCTTTGTAATGAAAGCAACATATGCCGTGAAAACGGTAATTCAGGATATTACATTTACACGTTCAATTGCTGCCGTAATACGGGGAAATATTAGAACCCATCAAATCACTGCTGGTTAAATTTCACTCCCCGCGCGCGTATCTTCGCTTTTCTTTCGCCGATCGATAATTTTATCCTCGGTCCTTTTAAAACTATATTATTTTTTTCGATTGCTCTTTTATGGATTGCTGGCTTTATTACTTTTTAACGAGTCCGCTAATTTTTCCTCTCCATTGGTCGTGGAAAACTAGCAAATCGTAAGCTGACTATTATTTCCAGTTTTCATTTATATTACATTCACTCTAATAAACTTGTTCTCGTTTCTTTCAATGACAGAAGTTTTAATCCGCGATTATTAAAAATTAAGAGTTTTATATTACTTTAAAGGGGGAATACCGTTACTTTAAAATCAGTAATGGCTTCTGTAATGTGAAAAATGTATTTATTTAAATTGTTGACTTGCTCGATCCTTTAAATTCAAACAATTACATAAAAAAATTTTATTTAATTGTGACCCTTACGAAAATAAACTACTAAAACAATTATTTACGAAATTACTGCATAAAGTATACTGATAAATTACTCACAAAACCACTGATGAACTTGTCAAATCAATAGTAAGTTGGCATTTACTGACTAACAAATTCAGATTAATTGCTTAGAAATACTTCCAAATATAGTCAGTAGTTATGAATTTATTAGTTTCCTTTCCTAAAGGTATTTTGTACATAATACGTATCTTCATCAGATAATTACAAAAAATATGACGTAATAATCAAACTTTTAAAAAAAGAAAAAAGTTCATTTACAAAAAATCCCTTAGATACGTATTTGTTCATAAAAATAAATTACTTTTATTTAAGATAAATGTCGCAAAATCTCTCAGCAAAACTCGCTTAAATTCATTGACCAGGTGAACGTAAGAAACCTTTTAAAGATTAAAAAATTCAATTGCAAGAAAAAGCCATTATTGTAAAAAAGAATTTAAAATCCGTGATACGCTGAAGCCTGTAAAAAAGCGTTTCGCTTCTTGTATATAGTCACAGCTAGACTGACTTTATAGAGTTTAGGTGTAATCATTGCAGCCTCAAACTCGAATGATAATTTATTATCAAATTAAAATAAAAACCACTAAAAAGAAAATTAAATATTTCAAATGAAAAAACTTTCAAATAAAAGAATCATAAAAATTCCCCTAATAAGCGATAAGAGACATCATTAAATACACTGTAAAAAAAAGTGCATTAAATTTAATGCACTGTAATGGAAGCAAAATTTAAGCACGTACGTTAAAAAAATTTACAGCCTAGCGGACCGAAAATACAACTTTCCGACCTATGCCGTTTTCGAAAGATTGTATTTTCGGGCTCCCTAGGCTGTAAAATAGTATACATACCTAGCCCTGTATAATAAAAAAGCCTCAGATCACATGTTTGTCTACCTCGGCTTCGCCTCGATCGACAATTACATCTGATCTGAGACATTTCTTATTATACAGGGCCAGGTACGTAATATACTATTCATGAACTTGTACTATCCTAATTGTGTCAGACATGCCAAGCCTAAGTAAAAGTTTCAAATTTAATGTAAAGCATTAATTTTCAGTTCCGTGTTTAAATGTTGCTTCCATTACATTTACATTAAACTAAATTATTTTTTTTTTTTTTTTTTTCACAGTGTAGGTTAATGAAAAAAGTCCAACTGTGCATTTAACAACGCGTTTTCCACAAAACTGAAAACCATAAACGAAAAAAGAAGAGTATGCTCGTTAAGGAGTTTAAAAGGTCGATCGTTACACTGGCTTAGAAAATCCCCGCCTCGTCGGCCGGAAACCGAGGAGGAGTTCGCAGGCGAGGCTAAGAGCCGAGCCGCTCGCGGCGGCGGCGGCAGTTTACAGTTGCGCGCGCGATGCGCCCAGGCCCGACTCACGGCGCATAATATGCACGGGCGCAAGTGCAACAGGCGCCACCGCCGCCCGGAGGTTTCTCGAGTTCGCGTCCTTCGGCTTCCTTATACACGCCTCGCGCCGATCGTAAAACGGCCACCGTACCGGGAAAGTATAAGTGCCAGCAGCCGCCGAGTATCGATCGCAGTCCCTCATTCTCTCTCTCTCTCTCTCTCTCTCTCTCTCTCTCTTTCTACCTCTCACTCCTCCTCTCGCGAGCGCTGCTCTTCTTATTAGCAAACCCCTCTGACCCTCGCAGTGCCTCCTTACATTTAATTGCACGAAAATCAAGCCCTCGCTTATTTCCATGGGGGGGGGAGTTAAAAACGACGACGAATTTATTCAGCGGTAGAGTTTTTGCAGGAATTTTGAAGCTAAATTCTGTTAGGGCCGTTAGATAGGACATTGAAAAATTATCAATTTGCGCTTTTTTTATTTTACTTAGTTAATTTTATTGTTGATAAAAATATCGCGCTTTGAAAATTTGCGTGGCGTCAGATTTATGTACTATACAGCCGTTCTGATTTTAAACACCTACATTTGCATTCCGGTTGAAAATTGCCTTCCAGCGTATTTAATCAAAATCTTTAACGTGACTCATTCCTGACTAATGGAAATATTTGTACTCACTTGATGATCCCACTAAATTTTATTTTGTAAACTTTATATTTGTATGTTTTTGCTAAATTGTTCATTTTTATTTTGCATATCTCAAATATACATTTGGCGTTGGCGTCAAGAATTTGAGACAGTGAGTGCATCAGCTATATTTTTTAAGAAAATGCTTCATTTACAGAAGAACGGGTATTATCTAGTAGATCTATACTGCCGTCCTGATTTAAAACACCTATACATATGAATTTCAGCTGACAATGAGAAATGGAGAGAAACATTTTTTTATAATTTTAAATCACAAGCGAATTTATAATCAAAATCTTTATTTACAATTTCTTTACTGACAAATATTTACCTGGCAAATGTAATATGACAGTAATTCTTGACTAATTAAAATCGGTCTATTTATAATTCTGATAATATTTTTTTTCTATAACTCTACTGGTAATTGAGAAAGTTCAAGAAGTACTTCAAGCACTTTTTAGAAAAAACGACATTTACGGAAAATCGGGTACTATCTGATAGATTTATATAGGTATACAATACAGTAATCAATATACACCATCTACATTCATTCTGCATAATTCTGAAAAATTCTGATTTTGTTCATAATTATTGTATTATTTCCCGCATTATGTCCTTTACGATTTAAATTAATGATGATCTAACTTAATTCCAATAGTAAATTGGCAACTCCTATGACTAACTATTGAGTAGGAAATACAGTTAAACTACTTAGGAACACTTTCAAATTTTTGACATCTTACTGTTAAAATCATGTACTTAAAACGACTTGATCAGTAGTTTTCAGTAAATTGCAGTAGTTCTTCTCCAGTAATTTCTTTACCTGGCATTATATGTATATTAATAAAAGATTTAATTTAGTAATTTTGTGCAGATGTAGAGCAGGTGTTTTAAATCCCGATTTAAAGTCCTGCTTTAGTACACCTATACTATGCTACATACGTTAACGACACGATTGTAACGAATACTAATTTGCCATATCATTGTTAATAAACGTCAAATTCAAAAAACGAAAAACACTTGTCGATTGCACGTCGATGCTGCATCCGACGTACCTAAAATAATATTTCCCACGCTCCCAATTATTTTTAAAGTCAAGCGCAAAAAAAAGTCAAAGTCTAAAAAAGTATGCGCTTTCTTCACAGTACATCTGATTACGGACGGCGTATCTCTCGCGCGAGCGCACGCGTCCGCGTGCAAGCTCAGCTCTCCGCATAATACACACTCGCGATGCCGCTGCAGCGTGTGCATATACATACACACGTGTGCGAGCGAACGAGCCGACTGGCGCTTCGTTGTCTCGGAAAAATGCGCCGCGTGATTCATCAAACGAGTTTTCGCGTCAATGCTCATGCGGATGATGATTATTGCCGCGCGCAAAAATTACGCGCTACCGACGCGCGCTCTCTCAGGAATCTCGTTCTTTGTGTGCACTCTCGAATTTCAGAATTGCTTTTCATTTTTTTTTCTTCCTTCGCGTGCACACACCTCCTCGCTTTGTCGAACTTTTTTTCGAGAGGCTGTTATTCTACGTAGTAACTATTGCTTATAGATAACGTCAATCAAGTTAATTGATTTTTTCAATTTGGCCTTAACCGTTAGGGGTATGGTACTTTCGAAAACGAATAAACTGTTTGAAATGATGCTTAAGAGATACATACGCTTTATCAGATTTGCGTTTGGCAATGTACACACGGTTTAATTGGATTTAGAGAAAAACAAATCTGTTTTGTAGGGAACGATGTGCCGCGGCGGGGGCATAAATGTTCTTTTTGCACGCTCGAATTCGCGGCCGCCACTAAATGAAAATGGAAACAGAGAAATTTCCACGGCTGCGGTGATAATTACACACACCGCAATGCAATGCTTGTTGTACAGGGCTGCAAATACTTAATTAGAGTAGCAGCGCCCAATGTGTAAATACATCTGCGGGGTTAATGACACGTGCATCCTACGTCGTGTATATATCGAGCGGATGATTACGGGAGATTTAAGATGACTATTATAGAACAAGTTATTTCGACCACTGATAACATGCAAAATTTGTATTTTTCAAAAATACAAGTAGTTCGAAATAAAGTTGTGACTTTTTTTTAATTTTACGGAAAAATAGTTAATTAAATGTTAAATTACTGAATTGTAAATGTTACGCAGTATAATTCTAAAGTTGAATATTCATCTGTAATTCCGTATACCTGCAGCTCATTTGAGTATTAATTTGTTACCAATTTTTTTTATTTGATAATGCTGCCTGATGATGACGTACTATTAGCATTTCATTTGCTTATATCGCATTGAGATGATTTTAGTGGGCTGTCATTGTCAATCATTTTTAAATTAATTTTCCAAGTCACAAATATACTCCATATTGAATATGGTACTGTATTAATGTTCTTCTGGATGTGTAAATGATGTAAAAGGTTTTTTAAAAAGTATTTTGCCAGCAATCGGAGGAAAGGCTTACGCGATTTTTCGAAATTAATTACTTTCAACTTATTTCAAGTGAATTTAATAAAAGAAAGCATAAGCCGCTTTACTGAAAGGCATTCCTCTTCAATGTTTTTCTTTGCGAAAGGATACTCAAAAGACAGAAAAATAAGCTTCCATTAATACTGTATAAAACCGGCAGCGCCAATATAAAGCCCAAAAACAAATATAATTTAATAACCAAAATTTATTCCTCGCACTTATAGAAGAGATAGTAAAAAATAAAGTCCCTTCCACCGCAGAGTCCGTCTACATCTACTTAGCAGTGGGTGTGTAATCCAAATACGAAGTGCATTTAACTTTCCCCTCGAGTTTAAGAGGATCAACTCTTTTAAATGCTTTTTCTTTCACACTCCGCGAATATAACGCTTTAATGAATTTGACATACCCACATTTGACACGAAGAAAGTCAGACTCGCGCGCGAGCACGACGTATCCTTCGATCTCGAACGTTAAATAACATAATTGGCAATAATTCGACGGCAAAGGCGCACTAAAACATCCGATTTATAAGCTAATGCAAATGCGCTTTTCCTCATTAAAAGTAATATAAGTGCGCTTGCGAAATGTCGTCCGAAGATTATATGCGAATTCTGCAAAAAAAATCCTATTAGCGAGTTCAAAAAGTGGAGAAAAAAATGTATGAGTTCAGCTATTCCCGAAGTTTTTTCTTGTTCTTTTGGCTATACAATAGAAGAAAAAAATATTGAACACGCGATATTAGAATATGTATTTTTTATTTCTACAAATTAAGTTTATTATATGAAAAAATTTACAAAAGTATGACATTTTCGGATCCAAAAGCTGCTAAAAAAAGGATGTTAGAGTTCATCTATCTATATCCTACAAATTTGTTATTGTTGTAAACACCATATAATAAGGTCCGAAATTCAAAATATTCGTTGGAAGCTTCATTCCTCATATGGGAATCTGTGTATATAACGAGAAAAAAATACATATTTCGATATCGCGTGTTCAACATTTTTTTCACCTACTAAATAGCCAAAAAAACAAGAAAAAACTTCAAAAATAGCTGATCTCATCTTTTTTTTTCTCCAGTTTTTGAACTCGCTAACGGAATTTCTTTTGTAGAATTCCTCGTACACCCGCGAAACGAAATAAAAAAAAGCAGGAAATAAACTCGGCGAGAGAGAGAGAGAGAACGAAATGGTGCACGCGCGCGCAATAAGCATCGTCGGCGTGCGGATTAAGCGCGCGGCCAAAGGGCCGGGCTCTCCCTCGGCTAAACGTCGCGCGCGCGTGCGTCAGGAGCAAACATTTGCCGTCCGATTTGAGTGACTTTACTTAGGCGCGTCGGTCACAATGCGGCGGATGCGCGATTGTGTGCAAAGTCGCGAGCGGGGGAGGGGGGGGGGCACCCAGTGAATCAGTGCGACGGCGGTTGTACGCTCCTATTGCATATATGGATCGGCGAGCTGCGCGCGCCCCGCGGCCTCGGGTTAATCGTTATGCTCGGCGCACAATTCGATCGCGAAACATGCGCCTGCGTGAACGACGCGCACCACCTGCGAGGCGGGATATGCCGCCCCCTGGGCGTAAAGTGCATGCGCCGGCCCGGCGGCCCCTGCCTGCCACCCCCGCTCTAGCTTCTGCCCGCTCCACCCCCCTCCCTCCCGCTCTCGCCTCCCCTGGGCACTACGAATCGCGCCGGCAGACCGAGCGCAATTTTTTACGCTCTATCGCGGAAGCCGAATCGCCCGCTTTGCCCGAGAATTTCATTAGAAGCGCTCGTTCCTTTTCCGGCGAGGTGACTTTTTGATGAATCCTTTTTTATGGGTTGCTTTTTAAAATCTTTTCGATTGGTTTTAAAGTTAGCTCTGGACTTTGGAAGGTGTACTTTTTAATTAATTTATTGTCGGTGCTGATTCGACGATCATTGCACGCTGGTTTTTATGCTTTGCGAAAAGTGGGTTAAGAGAAATTATTAGTTTTTTTTATTAAAGGAGCAATTTTTACAAGATATGTTAGTTTTGTAGTTGTAGTATCTTTTTTATTTTGTTTTGTAGTATCGTTTTAACGTAGTCAACATAAATTGCAAAGCTTATGCGTCACTTCCTAGTGAACATTTTTGGAGACCACATATCAATAGTCAGAAGTAAAACTACGAAAAAATGTTTGAAAAAGTATAAACATGAAAAATTTTTACGAGATATTCTTTAAAAATTTACTAATATCTTTGTTTAATAAACTGCTTTATGTTCTGCACCACTGCACCAATATTTCGTAGTGTTGGAACAAAAATTATTGAAAAATGTATTAATTTTTCCAAAAAGCTGTGGTAAGTAGATTGCGGCTTTTTACTCTCATTTTTCTCAGTATATGCTCTGTTCTCTCCGTCGTTATATTTTTTAAATATTCACACATTGTGTACGATATGCATTTTATATATACATTGACTGGATTTTTAATAAAATTTTAAGCACATATGTTATTTATTATTCGTTAAAAAATTTATATTTTATTCATCAATGTGTCTCACATCCCGTTGTTATATAAACCGAGAAATTAATAAACAAAAGAAACTTTGTTCTTTATTTCCACAACATATACATTTCATATGCAAACATTTTCCCGAGTTCTTGAAGATCATCTGCATTTGATCATATTCATGATAATGTAAATTCTTTCGTTATTTAAAAAAACTCGGTACGTTAATATGCAGAACAATTTTGTCAAACAATGGAATTCAGAGTTTTTTAGTGAAAAAATGTAGAAGAGGGTTGCTTGCATAGCTACTGCAGTTTTTACTGACTCGACATGCAAGCAAATTTCAGGAATGCATTTCTTCTGTGAAATGACCTCTATCGAAAATAAATTCTTATTTTTTTAACACTGGTACTTGTGATAAAGCAAATGAAGTTAAATGAATTTCAATTGTACTTCTAATGCAGAAATTAAAAAACATGTGGTAGGCGGTATTGATATTGGCTTATAGGTTAATGCACTTTTTTAAGTCTGCATTAACCTATAAGATCGAAATCTGTACGCTTAGGTATAAGACTGATAATATATGACCCTATGTCATAAGAAATAAACAATAATAATATCGCCAATTAAGTTGCTTTCCTAGTAACAGAAACTTGAGTTATTATTCCAGTAACTATACTATTTAAGCGTATTATAGATCAGAACAAAGATGTAAGTCATAAAGTGAAAGTAGGATGAAAATAAAAAAATATCAAACGCGCACAGTTATAAAGGGTTTTAGTAGCACTGTGATGTATGTAAGTAATTTCGAAGAAAACCATTTCAGTGAAACGTTAGAAGAAAAGAAATTTTATATTGAGCTCACCTTTCAGACCTGTGGTGCATTATCTTTTTTTATTATCTATATTTTATAGCAAAGGATCACACTTAACAAATTTTAAACTTTTTGCGCACTTAACAAGATTTTATCAACCATTATTGACAATTTCTTTAATAATTACCAAAAATCAATCTTTTGGAAACAATATTTTTAGCTTATTTAAACAACATTAAACAAAAATTGATTTTCGCCATATTTTAACGAATTTTCAATTTCAAACTAAAGATTTGTCAACAACTGATAGTCATTTTTCGAAACTCTTCAAGTAACCTTAAAATATCGTTTTAAACAATTTTGACAACAATTTTAAATTTAAGCCTTCTTTCCTGCGATAATTTAAAAAAATGCTCTTAAGTCACTATACAATCTTCTACCATTACTGCAAACATTAATTTAAAGAATCCGACTTTTTTCGACCTTCTAAAGAAAAGTGCCTTTTTCTAAATCTAAAACAAACTCAATTTTCAAAAAAAAAACTAGACATCGTTTTTCCTGAAGTCACAGACTCATAATTATGTTATACGTAGACATTATTAACGTAAAAGCAAACAGTCCAAAAGGGCAGTGCTCCACCGTCACTTCCTCATTGAAGCCCCACTCGACTTTTAATTCGCCGTTCGATTTTTCAGCCAGCGCGCAAATAAAATCGAAACGAGGAGGCAGCCGAGAGCTCATCAGCATTTGAATCGGCCGAACGAACAACTGTATTTATCGTAGCCCGCGCGCGGCTCCCGTCGGCTAATTTCGCCCGGGCGCATCAGTGTAAACCGCGACCGCGCGTCGTCAGGCCGAACAAACGAACTAACGAGATAGTTCGCGATTTATTATTCGCGCGCGGCGCCGGCCGCTTTTGTGCAATTATTATCGGAGCGTCATTGCGTTACACTCTGCGGTGCGCGGGGACGTTAAAGGCGATTTGCGATCCCCGGGACTCGCGAGACGCCGACTTTTCGACACGCGGCAGGATGCTGATGACCTGGAACGCAGCCGCGCGATCGATACCTGCCGCTCCACGCACGCGACTCCTCGATTCCTTTTTTTATGGGCGGCAGGCAGGGAGAGCGATTCCTGAAAGGATAGAATTTTTTAATTTATTGCGCTGTTTTACTCGATCGGGAAAGGGGCTTTCGAATCATTTCAATCTTTGTTAAGATGATTATATTAACTTCGACTGTTATATCATATAATGAGCGAGTGTCATAATAGTACACTGAAAGAATTTTCCCGTACAAATTACAGTGAAGCTCACCGTAAAAATTACGGGAAAAAACGTAATCGGACGGCTTGCCATCGTGGAAATTTTTACAGGAAAATCATTATAAATTTTACCCGGAATTTGCACGATTCTAAAAAATTACGGTGATGTTCTCGTAAAAATAACGGAGCTTTTCGAATCGCGCAAGCTCCGCGTAAAATTTACACACTGAGAAAAAATTCTAGTAAAAATTACTATCCTGTCTAGAAAAGTGGCCACAGATTGTCATGTAGTGGATAAATTAACATACTATATTGTAAATTTTACTAGAATTATTGGAAATTTTACCATAATTCTAGTAAAATGTATAATATTTTCTATTAAAATTTACAATACAAGATGGTAATTTTTCCACTACATAACAGTCTGTGGCCACTTTTCTACACAGAATAGTAATTTTTACTAGAATCTTTTCTCAGTGCAATGATTTTCCCGTAAAAATTTCCAAGATGGCAAACCGTCCCAAGATTACGTTTTGTCCCGTAATTTTTACGGTGAGCTTCGCCGTAGTTTTTACGGGAAAATTCCCTCAGTGTACATTTCGATACAAGTGCGAGAAAGTGATTTTTAGCTTCATGTGGCGATCTGAAAAGGGCATACGCGGCTAAGATCATTTTCTCACTCGCGTATTGAACTGTATTTTTCGATACGATTTGTGCAAAGTATGATTATATGTAGCTGATTTTAAAAAGGCGTGCGCAAAATCTTTGCGGACGAAGTGTTGAAATAGTAGTTTTCGATACAGGTGCGAGAGAGTGATTTTTAGCCTCGTGTGACGTTTGCGCACGAGCGAAGCGAGTTTATACACACGGAGTTGCATAAAAATTCAAGTAATTCAAGTAATGCTATACCGTTTATTTCTTATTGAAGTTTTTTTTTAATTTGTTCAGTGTAATTCTTCGTTTTATTAATTTCGACATTTTACAACTGACCTACGTAACTTTTACCTACTTAAGAGTATGCATCAATATTAATGTTAACTGTTTATTAACAAACCATTGCATTTAATAACTGTTGTGAAATAATTTAAGATTATAGACTATTTTTTAGAATTTATATTAGACTTATTTCTTTTACATTGCTGTTAAGTTACATTTGCTGCCTTCTGCAACCGAGATCTAATGGGTCGATATTTTAATGGTATAAGAGGATTTCTGCATTGGAGTTAAAAATGAACATTTATGTCTTAATCTGGAAATGTGACATTTAAATTTCAAATTACTGTTCAAATATGTATTATAATTATAATTGATCTATGAAATAATGGAATTATTTTTACACTTTTATAATTGCGAACACTGATAAGACTTATTTACGTCTCATCTAAAAAGTAAAGCAAAAAGGTGTCTAGCATATTATCAACGTTTGAGAGGAAGAAACAGCAGTGTTTCATTTGCCGGCAACTTACACCACTTTCCCTCACTTTTTTCTGTATACAGTTCCAGTAATTAAAAATCTATCTTGTATATAATAACATAAATCTTTAATATTGGATATCAAGAGCTTATTCAAACTGTGTAATCACTAACCACTTATGAATAATTTTCCAATCGCTTTTTAATCAATTTATAATTTCATAATCTTAATATTTGATTTTTCCATATTTCATCACTAAAAATTGACAAAAATCAAGTAATCCTACTGACTAAAAATAATAAAAGCAGTAGCAAACTTCGTATTTGTTTGATTCACGGAGTACATCAGCGCGATTCAAAGATGATGTTAATAAAACAGGTATCTTGATGTCACTAAAACTGAAAGTACTAGTTGCAGAGCAGCTGAAGTTTTATAAAATTACTATGAAATAAAGAATAATAAATTCATTTTTTACTCGAGTCATAAAATATTTGGACAGGCCATTCGGGCATGCCATTCGAATTTCTACATTGCTATTGAAAATCTTTCAAACGTTCGGTTATTTTCATCGAATATTTAACTAAGTACTTGCTTATTTAAATTAAACTTAAACCTATAGGCAGAATTCGTGTCGTTTTTAACGATATAATACCTATATTTATAGCTATATGATTAGCATATCATAAAAAAATTAGCTAATTTATAGCTATAATATGCTTTACTTTTCCACCAGTGTACAATTACAAATGCTTTTTCATGGTATACCAATTCAAAATAAGTTTGTTTATGAAATTTTTACCAAGCGGTTTTTCGAAAATGAAACATTTTACGGGATGTCCATCTTTAATCCCCCCCCCCCCTCTCCTTCAGATTAATAATTCATTATTTTTATTACATCACCTACTTTAGTATCTTGACAGTATTTAATGTATCATGTCAAGTTAAAATGTTCACGATGATCTTAAATAGTTCAGTATATTATACTGGTATATGTTTAATATATCAACTTAAATTAGATTATACTGTAAAAAGAAACTATTTTTAACAGGTAAACATCGACGTATAAGACTGTAAGACTGTATTAAGACTGTGCTTTCATGCAGCTCTTAGGAATTCATAAAATATTCTCCCCTTAATTGTCTGCGCCCAAGTTTGGTTTGTTTAAAAGCTTTCCTGCCACCATTTGGTTCGTGAAGTGTTTGCTCAAATGCAACAGGTCATTCCTACCTATATCACTGATATCTTGTAATAATTACATAACTATACCATTTTTATTGAAGGAAATCAAATTTTGCTTGTGACATTGGAGCATTAATATATATTTCTTTCTCTCTTTAAGTAATATATTACAAAGTCCAAACAAATTTAAAAAATCGGGAAGTTCACATGATATTGTAGTTTAATAATACATAAAATTGCATAGTACAACTAAAATGATTTATCGGTGCAATTGACCGGGGAACGATGTCTTTTAAATTAACGCGCATACGTGATCGCGCGTGCATCGAGTAAAACTGAAGAAAAGCAGACGGATAACAGAAGCGGAGAATCCCGGGATGATGTATATGCGCCTGGCTATGCGGTCTCCCTCCCTCTCCGTCTAACCCAAAGCCGAGGCTGCAGAAGTGAGCGAGCCGATCGAGAGGGAGAGAGAGAGAGGCGCAGTGGCGGCGAGAGCAGGATTGACGCGAACCGGTTTGACAGATCAAGGTCTAATTGCAGCATCGACCCTGCATGGCAGATGCCATGTCGATGCCCATGTTCGCGGAATAAAAAAAAATATGCACGCCGCAGGCTTTTTCAAATTCATTAATTATACTTGTAAAGGAGACGCTCGGAGTGCGTCCCTCCATTCTTTTCTATTACTCGGACGCTGATCCCGCCCCGTTAATCTATTACACCCGATCCCTACGGTGTTTTTGGAAAACCAGTATTTTACCCAGCTGATAAAAGATAAAAGAGAAAAGAAATACCTCGACATAGGGATCTCTTTTTCCCTCTGCGGGGCGTCCTCTGCCCGATTTACATAAATTGGTATTTTCAAAAAAATCAAAATTTTGGGGAGCTGTTTTTTTTTTCTTCGCTTGGAGTAAGAGAAACATTTCTCGAACTCAGGTACGAATTGGATCTCTTTTCACGCCAGAAAGAGGCATAGAAAATCGAACGTTTGAAGCGTTATCGAGAAACTTTGAGCTCGAGCGGGGAAAAATACCATTCAAAGCTGCGTTGTGAGTACGATCATCTATCCAACTTTCTTTCACGAAAAAGGGGTCCTCTAAAAAAAATACACTGGACAAAAAGCTACTTTAGACTCAGATGAGGTGTCTCCTTCTTGTGCTGAAAAGATAATTTTCTCTCGTTGTTGCACAATGTATTATTATTATGATTTTCAAAACCCGTCGCCTAATATTGCTTTTGCATAACATATTTCCAAATAACATGAATTAATTTGAAATACAAAGTAAATTATGAATCGAAAAATTTCAATAGCAATTTCCTCAAACAATATTGACGGCTTAGTGGTCAGTTTTGGTGACTGAGAAATTTTGTTAATTTAAGCTCACCCTGCAGACGCAGAATAGAGTTAAGTGTACTTTGAAATCTCGCTTTAAATTTTAAGGGGCTTAATTTTTCGTTCCATTAAATAAATTTTAAGCTGAAAAATTTTACTAATTTAGATCAAATGTACATTCTCTTGTCTTTAAATTTATATCGTATTATTTAAAAAATGAATTAACAAAAAGAATAATCGTAATTAATGAGATAATAATAATGTACAAAGTAAAGAAGAAATGCATCCCCTTGACTTGTACTA
>JAXIUT010002574.1:0-17052 GCA_035586675.1 Eurytoma californica | reverse complement strand
AAAAAGAATAATCGTAATTAATGAGATAATAATAATGTACAAAGTAAAGAAGAAATGCATCCCCTTGACTTGTACTAAAAGAACATATTTGTGGGTGATCAGTTTAAAAAAGCAAAGAGTTCCCATAAATTTTCGCCAACCTGGTCCAGAAGAAAAAGAAAGTCTTCGACTGTAGTATACGATCCAGATGTGCGAGGAATCAGGAAACACGTGGCGGTCAGTATTAGGCGACTCTCCCCCCTACGATCAATTCCCCACTACACGAAAAGGTCCTTTCAGTTCTCCGGCGGTTCACTCAATGAAAATTTTCCCAACGAACTGATACGAGCGCTCAGAAACTGACCTCCACGTAGAGGCCGTAAAACAATGGGAAAAATGCGCCGGCGTGCACCCGTGAAAAATGAGAGGAGGCGCAAGCTGCCGAAGGAGGAAAAAGGGGAGACGGAGAAAAGCCCGAAGTTTATAAATAGCTCGGAGGCGTTCTTTCTCTTTTCCCGGCGGTCGGGCCGAGGCGACAGAAACGTCAGGTCGCGATGCGGATGCGCCTTCGCAAGAGAGAGAAAAAAAAGCGAGAAAAAATTCAATGGGGAGGGGAGCGCGCGCACACGAGCCTCGCCCGAGCGGAAGAAACGAAACAAAACTCGCGGGCGTAAATCAGCGATCGGACGTATAAAGCGCGCGTTCGCGCACGACTGCGCCGCGACAAACGCGCCGCGTAAAACTCAATTGCCCGCGCGGAACGTACCTCGCGTGCGCGCGTTACGGCCAAAGTGTCTCCGCTCGCTCCGCGGATTAACATAATTGCATGATTTCTATGGTAAGAGCTTCGGCTCTTCTCTCTCGCTCTCTCGTTTTTTTGCTCCTTTTATTAAGCTTCGCTCTCGAGCGCGCGCTAAACATCGCTGAAACATCGCACGGCGGACCCTAGGAACTGATAAGCACAACGCTTTGGGAGGAGATCCTTTATATTTAGACGTGATTTACGCCGGCGGAAGGAAAATAGAATCAATTTTACGGGGGCATCGGGCCGAGCGGCAAATCGCAGCGGCAGCTCTATAAGGAGACGAAGCGTTTCCTGAAAATCTTCCACGCGTTCGGCCCCGCTAACGAGCTGCATTTTTTTCTCGATTGCCAATTAAAGTCATTTGTAATGTACTAATTAATACGCTCGATGAGGATTTTATAAATACCAGTCGCTGGTACAATCGCTTTATAATTGTGCAGTTTTTTTTTTAATTTCGCGCTGTATGCGTTTGTCAACAAATTTAAACTAACAAAATTGTTCCTGATACAATAGCTTCACGACTTTTTTTAAATAAACACATTAAACCGTACAGTGTCCGTATGTTTTTTTTACAAAAAATTCCCTAACTTATCCATAAGTGAAGAAAACTTACGGTGAGAAAAAATTTTGCAGAAATTACAAGGTTTTCTGGTAGTAAATGGCGCAAAATAGTAGTTACAGAAAACATTACGGTTAAAATTTTAGTTATTTTTACCATTATTCTAGTAAATTTTACTTTAATTTTAGGTTTCTTTACAAAATAACTGCAGTAAACATTTTTACATGGACTATATTAAAATAGTAAAATTTACTATACAGTTTACTACTTTTTGCTACAAGAAAATTACTATAAATTTCTACTACTTTGTACTAGAGTTTTGTAGTAAAAGGTAAATCTGTGAAATGTTTAACTTTTCTAATAAAAATCAGTCAAATCATCTGGCCAAAATAAATATCTTTTTAGCCCTCTAGTGAAATATTGCTTTAATGATTTGAAGTCAATTAATTAATTGAATCGATTGGTCAAACTTGACTTACTTTCAAAGTATCTTATTTAAAAAGAAAGAGATAAAAATAAAGTCATGTGGCGGTAGTTTAACATTGACTAATATTTACTTCGACAGGTGCTCTGAACGTAAAAGTTTATAAATAAACCTTTGAATCAAAGTGTTTTGCCTTACAAACTAAAAAATGTATGAAAATTGTTGAAAAAAGTTTAATGATTTTTCGTTTAAGTTATCCATTTCACACTCCTTTTAGCTAAAATATGAAATATTTTCCATTAATTAATATAGTTTTACAACCCGCAACAAATTGTCTTTTGAATGAAAAAACGTTTATAATTCATGGCCGAAAATAAATTGACACACAGTGAAAAATCACAATTTAGTTTTTTCCACATTTTTAGTAGGTATTTACTTTGTTACTCTTCGGTTTGAAAATCCGTCTCTCGGTTTATTAATAAATCAAAGCGCAGGTGTGGAAATAATAAATTTTTACAGTCGTTTTACGCGCTGCGTTTAGAAGCTCATTCGTCAGTATCCGGCGAGCGCAGTGCACTCGAAGCAACGCGATAAAAAAGAGCGAAAAGTGAAAATCACGCATAGGGCGCAAAAAGTTGGCGCGGAAGATGCAAATGACCGTCGGCACTCCCATTACAAAGCGCCGTGGCGCCGCGCTGCAAATCCGCCGCATAAACCATGAGTGCACGCACACTCGCCACATTAGCGCGCGACCCTACAGGCGATCTCGCGATTTCGCGCGCCTTCCAGCCGAGTGCATTTAATTTTCTAATTTGGTAAATAAGCAAACGATCCCGCGAGCCCTCCGCGGCGCGTCATTGTACTGACGCAAACCGGCGCGCTCGCCGAGAGAACATCCGCGCGGGCCAATGCGCCGGTGCAATAAAGCTGACGGGGCCCATAATAATATCGTTATTATTTAGAAGCTTGGCAAGCGCGGCGGCGTCGAGGCGCGCGCCCCGCCGGCTAAGTATATAACGAGGCGACGGAAAAGCACGAGACAGAAAATCATTAATGCCGTTCGATATCCGTTTAAGCGAATGTTCGCCCGGCCGGGGAGCATGATTCACTGCTCGATTGACGTCTGCCAATTCTCCGACCAGCGTCATACGAGGCGCGCGCGAGCCGCGATACATTTGACCGGCGCGCCACTCTCCGACTTTTGACTGCTCGCGATGCACACAACCGACGCAAACCTGCTTCAAAGGCTGACCTATTCGCTTTTGTGCTTTTTAACGCGAAGCGCCTCTTGACATTTTTATTAACTTTGACGATTTTCGAACGGTGAAATGGTTCATTAGTACGGATTACATAATTATAAAAACCGAAATAAAAACATCTTTTGTCAATGTAAATTTTTTCTTTAAAAATTTGATTGCACTGAATTAAACCGGCAATGGAAAACTACAGCGGCAGTGAAAAAAAATATTGAAACGAGTACAGTTATTTTATTTTTGTAGAAAAATATCTGTAATCATGAAATATGCTTGGTTTAATTGCAATATATATTGGAAATATCTCTTCTATTAAAGTGAGTATCCCGTTAAAATAATTTTGAGTTAATGATTATACAGTAGCTTTTCACATAGAGTCCATTAACCTATTACTAGAAATCGACTAGTATCAGTTTACAATAATTCAAAGTCTACTACTGGCCGAGAATCCCTTAGTGATAGAATCCGTTATGCCGCTATACATGTACTGTGGCTTTTAGGCCTTTATACATTTTTCCCAATATAGTTGCGACGTGTCCACTCCCTCACAAATCCTTATAACACCAGCACTCATATAGAGTCCGAATATATTAAAACTGACCCTTTTTCGTTTATTCGACAAAAAAAAAACCATGCCATCACTATTTTAACGTTTATTTCGATTCGTTAAATAACTCAGGAGATAGATTATAAGACAGTTCAACTCTATGAATAACTATTGAAAATTCATTGAATGTTCGAAGTATTAGGTCCTGTATTTCACTAAATCTTTTCAAAATGAAATGCAACCAGTCCTTGATTCAGAGCCCTATACTAGCTAGAACATTTACCACCAGGTGGACTTTGAGTATGATGTGTTTCCCATTAACGGATACGTTGCTTCAGTTTTATATATACGTATAAAAGACACTCATGTACACCTGAATGGTCAGGTGCTGAAGAATTTTACTATATATATATTTCACCATTTATACAGTTGTATAAATCATGTAACCCTTGAAAAACATCGATTAAACGCTTAAATTCGATGCATTCATATTTCACTAAAATTAGAGCCCCTCGAAAATTCATAGTATTCGATTGTCTCTTTTACTGTGCATGTTGCACATCTAACTCACTCGATGGAAATATGTCTTTTCAACGCTACCACGGAAACTATGAATATTTAGGTATATAGGTCACCTTACACTTAACTTAATATTAGAACTTTCCCCGGCAATTACCTCTCGCGCCGCGGCACAAACGACAGCGAAAAATAAAACGAATCGCCGCCCGGTAATCAGTTCGCTCATCGAAGGAAAATAACGAACTAAGAGCGATAGACTCGGGCTGTAATTAGCGCGGAAAAGCGGGTAATAAGCGCGAAGAAAGTGAATGCCAGCTAAAAATAAAGAGTGCAAGTCTTGCATATAAGGGCCCGTCGGCACTCGACGAAAATAGAGCTCTCTAAGTCCCTCCGTCACCGGCGTGGGAGCTCGTTCGAGCGTCTCTTTGGTTTTGGCAGCGCGCGCGCGGGAAAAGAAGGGAAAAAAATACACCGCTCGCGCTGTCGATCCGCGGCGAAAGCTCCGCATGCGTCTACTCCAATTTCAGCGGCATTGTGTGTCGGAGTGCGCGTGCAGGTTCCGCGGAAAGCCATCCTGCGGGACGAGTGGAGGAGGAGGGAAAGGCGCGCGAGGCATTCGCCCGTGTGCTCGCCGCGCGTGGAGCTTTCGCGAGGAATGCCCCTAATGTAGCCCGGGCGACCGCCCGGAGAAAGATGGGACGGGGAAGGCTGGAAGCGATAGCTATGCGGGGATAAATGTGTCCGCGAGCCGACGTCGACGCTCGGCCGACTCGATTCTATATATCTCTATCCGCACGCTTCTCCGCTTCTCTCTCTCTCTGTCTTTTCCTTTTCCGAGTGACGTATATGCACGCCGGTTGTGCAGGCACTTCAGACTTGCAGCATACTGCTGTAAGCGAGCCTCCCAACTACTCGGCTCTTTCATGTCTCGATGCGCTCGCAGTGCAGGCTCTTCAACGCCGCGCTCGGCTATGCAGGCGCGGATATAGTGGATCCTCGAATGTTTCGAGCGACGTAATGAGGATAAAATCGACCCGCCGGCCCTGTGCCCCTGCAATTAATGCCGAAGCCTTGCGGGCGACCCGCGCGCGCGGCACCGATCTAATTTACTTTCTTGCGGGTCTCCCGCCGGATTATGATCACCTTCGTTATCATCGTCGTTACTATTTCTTTCGATGAGTCTTTCGATGTGTCAGTAGTTTGCGTGAGCAAAATTGATTTATATATCGTCGTTCCTATAACGAAGAAAAGCACATTCCAAATCTGCCACGAAGAATAGCTCTTTTCGGAACTTTCCCGCGAAGAAAAGCACATTTGGGAATTGTCCATTTTTTTTCACGGGAATCTCGAAAAATGTGCCTTTTTGGAGGGCCTAACAGCACAAATTTTCAAAAGGACGTTTATTAAACGGTTTTAAAACGTTTAACATTTTTTAACAAATGTGTGCTGTTCAAGGGAGAAGCTCACGAAATGTCCTTTTTTTCACTGAAATCTCGTGAAATGTGCTTTTATTCGCGGAAAATTCGTGAAATGTGCTTTTCTTCGCGGAGAGCGTGAAATGTGCTTTTTCGCCCTAGCGGGCC
Source organism: Eurytoma californica (assembly GCA_035586675.1). NCBI lineage: Eukaryota > Metazoa > Arthropoda > Insecta > Hymenoptera > Eurytomidae > Eurytoma > Eurytoma californica. The sequence goes on along the minus strand of JAXIUT010002574.1, from coordinate 11,383 downwards.
GAAAGTACGAACTTCCCTCCCGACTCCCGATCGGAAGTTTGTAATTTCGGCCTCGCTAGGTACGTAATATACTATTCTTCACCGGTAAATTGAAATGTGCTTTTCTTCGTTAGGAGCGACGATATGAAGTGAACTGATGACTTGCGGCACACACGGCAGTATAATAAGCATCAATCCCGATTTTAAGAAAATTTCTAAATATTTTCGAAGATGGGTGTGGAATATCAAAAAAAATTAAATCACATTCGAATAGCCTGTCGAACATTTTACAAGAAAAAAATTTATATAAAATTTTATCTATTACGCATAAGCCAATATAGGAAGAAAGTAACTGAATTTTATGGTAAAAATAATCGTTGTTACTTTCTCTGAAGATGATCGAAAAATAATGACAATAAAAAAATTAATTCTTGTAATCACAAAAAATATGCTCCAATTAGCCAAACTTTTTAAAAAGATACTGATTATTACAAAAAAGTAAGTAGTAAGACAAGTATTATTTCCTAATTTCTTTCGAATACCTCTAAAACAAATAATTATTTCGGTGGCAATAAATCTTCATAGGCAAAAAATCTGAAACTATTTTCTGTTTGATATCACAGATGGGAATTCATCAATTAAATGTTTATTATGTTTTAATCTATATCTACCTATCCTCTAAAATCAACTATAAATAAAAATTTGACAAATACGACGGAACTAAATTGAATATTGCATTGCATTGCACGAAAAATAATAATTGACGTCGTTAACATCATCAATCGAATGGTAATTTATTTCGCATTAATTCAATTCAAACGCATTATTCTCAACATTTTTTCCAGTACTTTTAAATATTATTGTTACGCATATTTGTGAAATACTCTCTTCATTGCCTCCAAAGCTGTTAGATAAACACTTCAAAAGAGGAATTTTCATGATTTTTTAAATTTACTTTATTTCTTCGTTGAAGAAAACAATTTTTTATATATATGGAGCGATATTTCAAGATAATCTTTTAATTCTAGATTTGAACAGTCGGATATTTTACATACACATCGCGTGTATTTGCATTTACATGTACGTCATAGTTTATATTTTCATTTGCATTTATTGTATATGTGCCTTATAAGGGCTGGCGCCACTCACTAATTATTTACGGCGAGTTCTACTTCCTCAATGCCCTGAAAAACGTTTTCTGCATGCAGAATGTGTTCCTACCATCGTCAAGTCAATGCACTTGCATAAGACATAGATAAACACTAGGAGATAAACGTATATTTATCAATGTCCTTATAAAAATTTAAATTCTTTATTTTTTATTCCATTCGCCTGTAAGTAAAAGTATTACGGATAATTTTATTTTCAAAATGATTTTCATTAATTAATTAAAGAGTTGTGATTTAAGTTAATAATTGTTTAATTAATTCAATATAGGACGTATATTTTACAATAAAGTTTATTTTTAATCTTACATTTGAAAAAATATGATTTCCACGGCAATAAAATTTCATGAGCAAAAAATCTGAAAATGTTTTATGTTTAATAAGGCGAACGGAAGTTCATTAATTAAACTATACTATATCTATCCATAATCTAAAATTAATTCCAAGTAAGAATAAGAATTTGTCGCACGACTATGGAAACACGTAAATTATTTGTTGACACACGATCAGAATAACAAGAAGAACAATTTATTCCTAAAAACTGTATAAAAGAAGTTGCAAATAAAACAGAATTAGAATAAGTTACAAAGATATGCATAAAAGTTTCCATGCGCCCAATTTGAGAATTATAAAAGCATGCAGGTTGTCCCCTCGGCAACCGAAATACGAAGAGAGCCGTAAGAAGAACGATAAAAAGAGGCAAGTCGGTGGACGACCTTTCGGCTCTAGCGGGCCACAAAAAATCCTCATTATAATGACCTGACCTTTCGCAATCCATCAGCCATACGCGCTCAGTCACTCCTCACTCTCTGTCCCTCCCACCCACCTCAGGCTCGTCTATTTCTGCTCCGTTATTTTCTGCGCCTCCGCTCATCCCATTTTCCCTGATTACATTACATTTTGGCCCATTTTCTTTTATTTTTCTTTCCTCCCTTCCACATTTTAGGCGCTCGTCCCGGCTCGCCGAGTCCCTCGCCGAAGATATAAACGGCGGGATAAAAGTCAAGCATCACGGAGTCACAGAAATCGAGCGTACGACTATTACAGCCGAGCGTCTCTCCGTTGCTCTCCTGAAGGAGGAAAGCAAACTCGACGCAACTTTCAATCATTGCTTCGTTGTACGCTGCAACTCTAGCGTAAAAAAAGAGGAAAATAAAAACGATAGTGATACTCCGATCGAAAGAGAGAGAGATAACGTGTGTGAGAGAGCGCGTGAGAAACGGAGAGAAAGAGAGAGAAAACGAGAGTAAGAGAGAGAATAAAAGAGAGCAAGAGAGAATCTGAGAAAGTGAGAAGAAGAAAGTGAGAGAGAGAGAGAGAGAGAGAGAGAGAGAAAATGAAAACGAGAGAAAGAGAGAATGTGTGTGAGAGTGCGAGAGAGAGACAAAAAAAGTTGAGGGCAAGTGATAAGAAGACGCCGAGAGCTAAGATAGTTTATTTGCCGGCGATAAGCCAAGAGAAAATCGACACGCGTGCGCGCGAGTATATAAGCTGCAGAAACGTCAACGTCAGTGTCGACTGTTTACTAGCTATTCTTCGTGCAGTCGCAGAAAGGTCTTTTTTTACGTTTCTCTCTCTTTTTTTTCCGCCGCCGAGTCAACCAATGCAGTTCAATGCCTGCCCGCAGACACGCTCAATTTCGCCATCCCGTCAACACACAAGTACACACACAGACACACACATCCGCACACACACACACACACACACACACACGCACACACACGCACACACACACTCTCGCGCGGACTGAAGCTTATGCACGCATAATCTCAAATTTTTTCTTCGCATTTTCCAGACGGAAGCATTTTTACCGCTGCTTTTCACCGTCGGCACACGTCGTCGCGCGAATTCTGCATGCAGCTTTAAATAAAGAACACTTTCCGCAACGATCCGTCGGATATCGCTCACCGTTAGCCCGTACTTCATTTTGAATATGCGGAATATTAATAAGAATGCAAAACTTTCAAACTTTCAAACCAGAAAATTGAAGTAGTCAAGTGACTTTTACTTTACAGAATAAAGTAAAATTTCGATCGCAAATGGTTCGGGAGCGGCGCGCGCAGCTGCGCTAGTTTAAATATGAAACGCCATTAAATGTACGTTCGATTCGACGGAAAAATGTGTAGCGGCGAGTGCGCGCTGCATAGTAGCTCAAAAAGGCAGATCGCGATGCGCTTTCGGGTTATATTTGGACTAAGAAAAGAAGTCGAGCGAGGAGCGCGACACATAGCCGAAAGAAATTATTCGCCGAAATTGCGAATGCATTTTGAGCCGGACAAATATAAACTGACTTGCGAAGCTCCGCTTTTATTTCTAGTGTAAAATAAACGTTAGTCGTAAATAGATATAAAAATTCCTTGCGCGATGTTTAAATGTGAAATACTCGCATGTTGAATAAAGATTTGGATTTTACATTTTAATTGCACACAAGCGTGTCGGTATTTTTCCACCGTTGATAAATGTCAAAGTGGAAGAAAGATTGTTTTTACTTTGGTGCACTATACGGCGCTGTGCTCTTGCACCGTCCCGTAAAACGACGTAGTTTATATAGATTTAATAGTAAATCATGTACTTATTTATTATCGCCGAGTAGTTGAACGAAATTTATGTTCGTTTTATTGAATAAAGCTACAGAAGCGCAAGGGAAAATATTACACTCTCTCGTATTATCAGGCAAACTTCATTGAGATCCGCGCGCAAAGTAGTGCGTCGAAAAAAATTGATACTAAAAATTTCAAGGTGGCATTTCACACTTTCGTTCGTTTGCCTTTACAAGGCGTATAATGGAAGTACAATTATTTCAACTTTATTGGAGGACTTTGACCTCTTGAACGTAATGATGCAAGCATCAATGTTTCTTTTACTTAATCGATAGAGACAAATGGAGACCGTTATCGCGATATTTCGTCATACGTAGCGAGTTTTAACAATGCGTTTCGATTGCGATTTTTTCTTTAATTCACAAAAATCACTTTACGTATTGAAACAAAATTACTGCACAATGACAGCTATAAAATCTTAATAGAGTCGCGGCTGTTTTTCGACCTTTATTGTCAATATCTATACTCAATCGACAATTATTCATAAAATTAATATTTCATAATGCAACATGTTGCACTTACAGTATATCCATTACGTCGCCTCTTACAAACGATTCACTCTAATATTCTTAACAGAATCAATTATTATGTCGTTTTTATGCCCCCCTCTTTTATGCGCTTGTTAAATAACGAAACTTGCCTTAATAAAATCTCATAATGTATTCTACAAATGCAAAGTAGATACTATGAAAAAACATATTTCTCGTTAAAAAAAAATTAAAGGAGAGATTAACCATCATTTTAATGAGTATCTTCATCGGTTATAAAGAAGCATAATATAGGTATATGTATTATATTTACGAATATTTTAAACTAATTAATTCAGTAAGTTTATTTTTCATTTATCATATTTGTAATCAAATGGTTCGTGATTAGATTCGAATAATCTACCTTATCTTTTTATCTACTAGTTTCTAAATGCACTTCGCATAATGATTGATAAGTAGCAATAATTGCAGTCGCTATAAACTCTAATTACAAAAAGATTTTCGTTATCTCAGTGTTGGGAATTTTTCCCAAAGCCGTCGCGAGGCTCACCTCCAAGGAATTCGTTATTTTTCACTCAATTAAAATAAAATTTTTTTTTTTCGCGAGAAACAAAACAGATAAATATGAAAACGATATTATCATAACAATATATCACCGATACCGCGACAGCGGCATTCCTAACCGATATCGCCTCAATACACTCTCCGAACAAATAGTTCGAAAAAAAAAAATCCTGCAAAAAAAATCGTCTCGGCCTACATCGCGAAGAATAACAAAGTGCCAGGAGGAGGGAAACTTATGAATGGCGCAGTGCCGCTCTGCGAACGCGCCGCTTAAAATACAAGTTTTTATCTCGCGTACACGCCGCGCGCGAAGTATACAGGCGGAGCGAGCGACTCACCACAATAATAGTCCGGCGAAGCAGGTCGCGACGTCCCGACGAGGCGCGCCTCCGAGAATATTCCCAGGCGCAGCTCGCTAACAGAAGTGCAAGCACCGCGGCCGCGAATTAGCACCGGGGAGGGGGAGGGGGGCACCTGTTTCCTCGCGCGCCTCTCCTAGCCGAGGCGAGGCCTGCCTCCCCCCTGGTCCATCCGCGCGCCCGTCGGGTCCATGAGGTCGGCGGGACTCCCGTGCGATCCACCTACGTACGCTCACTGGGCGATCTCGGGCCGCGGCGGCGGCGCGCGCATCCTTCCGCGGGCGATCGCCCGAGAGGAGCACCGGTCGCGGAGCCGCTGACCTCGGCTCGCGACGTCCCCGCGACGGCGGTGAGAGGCGAGTCTATCTTCTCTCTTCTTCCACTTCACTTCTCCGTCCTTCCGCTCTTCTTTCCCTCTCCTCTCCTCGGGGCCCCCCTCGAGTTCGCACTGAAACCACTCGTGCACACCGCGACGAAACACGCCGGCACGACTTCCCGGAGCTTTACGGAGCTTGCACTCGAGCCGCGCTATTTACTTTATCTATACCCATCTATAACATCCAATTCATTCGTTTGATTCTGAATGTTTTTTTTTTTTTTTTCGTTCGTTTGAATCGCACCGGGGACACGCGCACTTATCGCGGCGGGAGCCTCTCCGCGCGGAGGCCAGGCGCGCGCGCCCGGGCGACGAGTGCGGGGCTTGCGGGGAGAGCTGCACGTTCGAGGCGCGTCGCGCGCGCTTGTTTAGATCGCACTGAGCGCGCGTCGCGGGCTGGCCCGCGCGGCACGGCGGCGAGTCGCCGCTTCGGGCGCGCTCGGCAACCTCCGCCGAGCCGCCGCCGCCGCCGCCAGAAGGAGCCGAGGCCTCCAAACCTCTTATCGCCCGTCCCTCGCTTTCTCGCGAGCGCTTTATCGCGAGCGCCTGCATCCCGCGCGCGGATAGTGCGCGCTTCGCTCTTCTCTTTTTTTTTTCTTCCTTTCAAGCCCGTTGTCCGGAGGAGGCACCTTTTCCGCTATTCGAGAAGAGTTTGGTTTTCTTTCTTTCGTCGATCTTCCGGCGGACGGATATCGGCGCGCTTCGCGACGGATTATCGGAGTTTCGGGCGTTTATCGATACGGCGGCGGGTATCGCGCGCTAATCTGCGGAGGCGAGATTTCGATCTGGCCGCTGATGTATCGGTTGACAGTGGATAAGTGAAGATTCCCCGTAATCAATATCGCTCCATATTTTATTCGGGTTTCTCGGATCGATATTGCCGAATCCGCTATGTTTGAGCGTTTCCCTGGAAAAATGGAGCTCAAGGCGCAAATTTTCGATCAGATTGGTGGCCCGCGATTATGGATATCAAGATGAGATAAACTTTTTAACTTACTTGTGGCTTCATTCATGATTGCGATTGATTAATGGGCCAAATGGCTAATGTGATAACTACATTTGAATGAGATACTTCCTCCTTATGATGTATACTTAAGAAAAAGTAAGCCTTTCAATTACTTCCATTGAAATTGTTTATTTATACTTTAACTTCCAAAAATCAATCTCTAACCTATTTTATCGCAATCGTAAAGTGAAATTTATCTTAACTTGCTGTTCAGTACCATGGAATAATTTCTTACGTATACATACTTATACATATATAAAGTTTGACTTTATAAAAGAAGTAATTACGATTTTACATTTATAAAAGCAAGATACTTATACTTTCGACTCACAGGTAGTACATTTTCAACGCGCGTAGTTTACTGTGTTGATGTTTCAAAGTTCATTTGTTTAATCTACTGAATTTAGCCGATTTTCTCATCATAAATCCATTTCTACATGCTTTCTATTCCCTTATAATTCTAAATTCCTTATATAAATTCCTTATATAAATTTAGAGATCGAGATCAATCCTAGTTAAATAGAAAATACTGCCAATTGTTTTGTCGCGTTTTCTCATTGAGATAACTGAAAACTTTCAAATTTTAATATTGGGCTATACTGTTTTAATTCAGAAAATCAACAATAATTGATGTTTTCTAACATCGCAATAAAATTGTGACAGTTGATAACAAATTTTCAACTTCGAGTCATAATATTTAATTAGCTGTAATAAAATTTCAAAATTTTTGTTCTGAATTCTGAATGATTAAATCTTTTTAAATAAAGAAAAATGTTTCGAATAATTTCTCTACTGACCACTTGTAAAAATACTGTGTTATTAAGTATCATCAAAATCTTTCATGAATCAACATCAACAATAACGGAGAATAATGTAAAGAAAACAGGGGTTTATTGGGTGGGCTAAAGCACACGATGTATGTAATATAACAATTATTTATTTTAAATATCACAATTTCAAAGATTTTGGGACAAAAACTGAAATTGAAGCAGTTCGATTACTACATTTATATAATGGATATAACGGAGAAGTAAATATAGAAGCATAAATGGTAGAAAGATATTTTTAAGTTTTAGACCCAAAATTAGTTTTATGAAAAATTTTAAAAGATTATAAAATCATACGTGACAATTTTTAGTAAGAGTTCGTTGGTACTGTTATTTCCAATTTTCAAACATAGATAAATATCGAATATTCATAAAAACAGCACTTTTTCTTAAATCTTTAAATTGTTATTTTCAATATCCGTAGTATATAAAATATATAGGTCAAAATCGGAGTTAAATGAAATTCATAATGTTTAAATTCTCGTCGCTAGAAGTAATTGAGTTCTTAAGAAGGTCAATGAAATTTCGAAGGATATCGGTTCGATTGGTCGGCAGTACCTTCATTATCCGGGACGTATATTATTATTTTCGACGCCGCTGAGACACTCGCTTGTCTTGATAAAAGGGCTCTAAGACGATGATCATTAAGGATTAAGTTAAACCCGATACCGGTACGCCGTGGCGATACTTTTCTCTGTACTTTCATCACGAAGTATGTAATAAAATTTAATTATACTGCTTGCTTAACAGAGTTTTTCATGAAAAAGAAAACGAAATATAATTCCATTTGATGTTTCCAAGGTATTCATTCTAATTTTAGTGTCATTTGATTGCAATGATTACAATAATTTAATCGATTTTTTAAACGATTACACGACGAAAAAAAGCACAATTCACTTTTTTCGACCAAGAAAAGCACAATTCAAATCTGCCACGAAGAAAAGCACTTTTCAAAATTTTGCCGCGAAGAAAAGCACTTTCAAGTTTTGTGCCTTGAAAATGTGCGTTTTTGGAGGGTCTAACAGCACAAATATTCAAGAGGACGTTTATTAAACGATTTTAAAACATTTAACGTTTTTGAACAATGTCTATTTTTTAAGAGGGAAACTCACGAAATGTAATTTTTTTTTTCACTGGAATCTCGTGAAATGTGCTTTTTTTTCACTGGAATCTCGTGAAATGTGCTTTTACTCGCGGGAAACTCGCAAAATGTGTTTTTCTTTGCGGGAAACTACGAACTGTGCTTTTCTTCATGGGGAACGCGCTGAAATGTGCTTTTCTTCACAGAGAGCGTGAAATGTGCCTTTCTTCGACGGTAAATTGAAATGTGCTTTTCTTCGCTAGGAGCGACGGTATAAATGGTAGAGCACAATAGTAACAGGCCCTTTTGTAGGAAAGATACAAGACTCAAATTCCACCGGGCGGTAAATGTATACGTTGAACTTATATATGCACTCTATCAAGGCCTGATAGAGTTTTAATTTAAATGAGTTTTTATCGTATGAAATATTCGATGTAAATAACTCGAACGTTTAAGTAATTTGTATATACCATAGAACCTTCAATCGACTGGTTTTACGAGTCGAACAGTTGGGAGGTGCGAAATCTTTAAAATGACAGTGTACGATTAATGTCTATAACTTACAAACTACAATGACTGTTTAATAATCTATGTACATTATTTATAGTCGATTTATTTATTTTTATTTAATAATTATCATAATGATTTATTTTTCAAGATTGGATTTTTTTATTAATTTCTTGATTATTATTGATTAAGAAATTATAAATTGACATTACATTGATTAAGCGATTGCAAAGTGATATTCAAAAGTGGTTCGTGATTATCCTGCGTGAATAACCCCTCGTTTATTTCAAGAACCATTTCAAAAAGCAATGAATCCAAATAAAACAAATAGACTTTTGACATTATAGTTAGCGAGCAAACCCTTAGTCGCTTAATTTCATTACTCGGGATTCTAAACGTATATTATTCATCATTAAAATCAATGCGCGTCAAAATCTTGCGCCGGCGGTTAATAGCCAATCAATTTAGTAAGTTTTCAAGACGATCGATACTTAATTCGGACTTTTTAATATTTATAAGCCCAGGGTGCGGAGAGGGAGAAGAAGATAGAGTGCCGTCAAGAAAAGTTGGAGATTTTCCTCATCAAAGGCAGCCCGCAAGTTGCCGCAGTAAAACGGCCGAAGGCATTTCTCCTAAGAGTACGTGGACGGCGCGCTTCGTCTCCCGGCCTCGAGATGAAATTAGTTTGCCGACGCATTAGGAGGGCACACGGGGCGCGTTACGGTCAAATCGAAGCCGGGGAATTCTCTCGGTCGCGCGCGCGGCGCCCGGCGCCGGGCCGAGCGGGCGCGTATCGATCCCCTTTTTCTTTTGCCGAGTGTTGCGCGGCGCCGCGCGTCCGTCCGGTGTAAAAGAAACAAGTGCGTCAGGGGACTCTCGGACCCTCTCTCTCTCTCTCTCTTTCTGCCGAGCGTCCCGCAGCACGCGAGCCGCGCGGGTAGAACGAGTTTCTTGCCTTTTCATTATCGCCCGGCTGTTTGTTAATCGGAGATAATGCTTTTTCTCGAAACCGTTTCTTCTCTATACACAAAGCTCTCGCTACGCCTACAAAATACCTTCGTTACAGACTTATCCACCACCCCGGGCACTCTCTCCCTCGCTTATCTCGCTCTCTCATTCATTATCGTATACTGTACTACTTTTGTTTTATAAGTATTCGAGCCGAAAAGGATATATTTAGTTACATTGCATCTTTTATAAATTGCGTATCTTTTACGTTTGCATCTATATTTTTATATCTGTATTAAACTATCTATAGTTTATGAAAAAATATATATACGCGTTCCAGATCAATAAATATAATTTATATACCGCTAGATTCGTCATCGCGATCTGAGTCAAGGAATATAAACTACTGAGGAACTACTGAAGAACTACTGATGAATATTTATAACTATTGATAACTACAGACCAACTACTGACTAAAAACTACAGGTAAACTACTGGCAAACTATCAGTAGTTGTCAATTTACTATTGGAATCCAGTAGTTCATCAATAGTTTGCAGTAATTACCTATGTTTCTGGATCACCGTGTATATTCTAATAATGCAGAAGAGTGAAAAATTAAAAAATAAATCAATCTGTTGAGTGAAAATATCTTTAAGAAAAAAACTGAGCCTGTCTATGTTTGATTGGCTTAATTTTCATTCGATCGAGTGATTATTTTCCTCTTCAATATTTTGAGAATATCTGCATATTCTGCATTGAATATTTACTCAAAATGCCAAAGTGTGGAAAACCACTCAATTCGAGTGAAATCTAAGACACTCGAACTTAGACGGCGCTAGTTTTTCTTGAGAAAAATTAAACTTTGGAATTATTCACTCTTCTACATGAGGAGAGGGAAACCCCACTCGATTCGAGTGAAAACTAAGAAACATGAATTTACATAGACTCCGTTTTCCCAGAAAAAGATTGATTTTTTAATCTTTATTCTATGCTATGAGTGGAGCATAAAAACCCACTTGATTTAAGTAAAAACTGAGCTACTTGAACTTAACAGGCTCACTTTGTTCTAAAAGAGTGATGTTTCAACTGAAATAGTTATTTTTTGAACTTTTCACATTTCTGTGCATTGTCAGAGTGTATATGTACCATAACAATTTTTAAATTACATTTTGACTAAGATAGATAAAGACTAATCTCTCTCTCCCTCTTTCTCTTACTCTCACCTTCGTTTTATATTGCACTCTCCTTGTTTGCTTTGTTTTACCTTTGCCACTTCCAGCGATAAAGATGGATACTGCTTTTACGTGACTCCTCCATTTAATTGAATCTTTCATTCAAAAATAATGGCGCCCCGCCCGCCATTCTTATCTGCAGCGAGTCATTGTTCGCGCATAAGGCCGGGTTCCCGCAAAAAAATTTACCAGCGGCCCGACTACGGACCAGTACTGCGCGCCAGTACACCGATACTGGCGCTGTAATGG
>JAXIUT010002526.1:0-34550 GCA_035586675.1 Eurytoma californica | reverse complement strand
AATTTTTGGTTGGTCGAGTCTGTCCCTGCGCTCCTAAGCAGTATAGTAATTTTTACTTGACCATTTTTCTCCGTGTAGAAACAGTGCGGTGAGTGTAATTCTTCTTTTCACGCGTACGTTTACTCGTCAATGTTTCTCTTTTAATTTTTCAAAGCTAAGCGTGAAGTGGCTCGCGCGGTTATTAATTAAAATATGAAAAGAGGCTTTGAATTTTTTAACGTTTAGCGCGTGCAATTAATCTTGCGGAGTCAATTCTTTTCTATTAAGTTCAGAAACTATCAGGCTTTTAAATCTGGAGCGAGTATATAAACATAAACTAATTAGCAAGCGGTGAATTCACATGCTTCGCAAGTGATGTTAGCAAGGCATTTATCGAGCGAGCAAATTATAGAATTAAATCAGACCGACTGATTTTACAACAGTTTCTTGTGCAACTTGCAACCAAGAGTTCTCAGGTTCTTTTAAAGCGTTTCATTATCCAACAAGAAAGAAGGGAAAGTGTCTCTCTATAAAGAGCGCAAAAAAACAAGGGGAACATTAGCACCGGGGCTCTAAGTTTTTCGACAACGGCGCAGAGTGAAAACGGCACCGGACAGAGAGGCCGGAGTTTAATAAGGCGAATTTAACGTTCGTTACGGCGTCCCCCCGTGAACCGCGAGAGCGCGTTATGAGGCCGGGAGGAGCTAAAAACCATGAAAAAAAGAGAGGCGATTGCGTTGCGCGAAACCTTGAAACGAAGTATGCTCTCTCGCCGTGCGGTTAAACTCAACCAAGGACAAACCTTATTAAGCGAGCGGAGGTCCCGTGTTTTGTTTTAAACGCGCGTCCGCGCTTCCTATATGTATAAATTTCTTAATCGAGATAATTTGAATGTGAATAAGGAAAAACATTTTTCGACGTGACAAGGTCTGTTTTTTTTCGGACAAAAGAAGTCATTTTTTTTACTGCTGAAAACTGTGTGCACGTGAGATAAACTTCGTATTAAAAAATGAAAAATTCTATTCCATTTTATAAGAATAATGTTTTAGGATATTTTATACGTATAAAAAGTAATTTTTTCGTCGTTAAATATGTTTTTTTAAATATGAAATGAATATCGACTAAATAAAAGTACAATAAACAAAGATTTTATTAATCATTGTCAGCGAAGGAGTTTCAAAACTGAAGCGCGCCAAAAAAAATGTTAAAAAAAAATACTCGGCGGACAAACAAGTTAAGCCCGGCGCATTTAACAAAGCGCCTTAAACACCCACCGGGGCGTGATAAAACGTTTAAATTGATGTCCGGACACCGGCGGCAAATCCGAATATTCATTAGCGGTCCGAAAATACTCGGCCGGCGACACGACACGGTGGCACAAGTCTGCCTCTCCCGTACACGTTGCACCTATCCGCGAGCAAAGTCTCGACACCGCCTTCCGAAAGAGCCGAGGTCAAGGTACCCGGAGGGAGGGCGGGGGAAGGGGGGGCATTGTTCTTTTCGCGCTCGCTGCCCCTGCCGTCAATCACGACCGGCCGGACGCTTGATTGAGCCCTTCCGCGTCGGTCGATTTCATTACGGCGAAACGGCGGCGTGCGTGCCCGATCGTCGTTTCGCGAGCTCGATTTCGCGGGACTTATCGAATTGCTTTTATTGAATATTTCACTCGAGCCTTTCGCGTGTCGGGCGAAACGCGCAGAGGGACCTGTGCACTGCGCGTTTGGTGAATTGAGTTTCCTCGGAAGAGGCGAGCGGTGCGAGCTGAAGGCTTGATGTATTACTCTCAAAATGCAAAAAAATAATTCACAAGTTTCGAGAACACATGAATAAATCAGACTTAAATCTAAGTGATTTTTTTGAGTTCAGTATGTTAGAGTGAAATTGAATAGTGCGGGTCTATTCTTTTGCACGTACGCTTTTTTAGCAGCACATGACGGAAGTGGTGGAAAATTAATGCTGATAGAGTTAAATAGGGAATTGCGATAATGTAGTCGTGGTGATCGTTGAAACTAAAAGAAGAACTAGCTGATGTCACGAACGCGTCTAAAAGCCATAAAGGAAGCTTTAATCTGATCGAATAACGCGATCGCGCGTGGCGCTGGGTTAGCAGTCGCACTGCGAGCGTGGCACGGCATTTCCGCACGTATTATTTTGACGTTTCAGTCATTTGATCCCGAAAAATATAGCTGAAACTGCGGGATAAGCCGCGGCTGCTGGAGAGCGAAAAAAAGCTGCAAAAAATAGCCGCACGGTTAACACACTTCTGACGGAGCGGACGTGTCGCATCGTTCAATATTTTCGCAGTTGACTAAGTTTTATTTTAAAAACACGTTTAGATCGGGCCTCGGGTAATTTAACGTTTCGTCACATCAGATAAATAATGTTTTTTCTTTCTCAAACTAAGCGTTAAAAGAAAAACACGATAAAAAGCAGGAATTACTTTATCAAACATAATGATACCGAGTTAAAATACGCTATAAAAATAGTCGACAAGTATAAGTATGTATTAACAACTTATAAAACGTATAGAAAGGTAAAGTAAGGCTGCCCCTCTCACTGCGGCCGACTACTCCCGCAATTACGTTTATTAGGCTCGAAAAATGCCCGCAGAGATAAGCAGTCTGGGAACAAGCCGTAATACCTCGCAATTAGAACGCAAATGTTCGAGCGATTGCTCCCTAATGAGCGATCGGGCCTTTCACTGACAGATCAACCGGCGCGCGGAAAAAGTTCGGCGCCTTATGATCGGTCGAACGTGGAAATTCGCTTGTCATTTATGTCGTGCGCCTCGAATCGCCGATACTCGCGTGTGTGTATACAGATGTGCACGTGAAGGAGTTCGTCGCAGGTGTTGGTCACGTCGCGGCCAATTAGGCGCTTATGCCCGCGCGCACAATCGACGGCCACGCCGCATCGATGATTGGCGCGACGCTCCGCTAAATCCGCTCCTAAACTCGGGCCGTTAATCTCCGGGGCGCCGGGCGGGAACTGCCCCGCCGATGCGAGATTAAATTGCCGATCGGAGCGCGTCGAGTTTATGTTGCGTATCCAGGCTCGTTTTTTTTTTTTTGCGCATAGTAATAATGCAGGTTTGTGAATGCATCGTTAACCGATGTTTTACAAGATTACCTGGCAATATTCCCGATTTTTTAAAATTATTATTATATTTACTTATGATTTATTGTGTAATAATAATACTTTTGTTTTTACGATAATGGAAATACGCGCAGAAAATAAACTTGTAATGCATTTTGGAGCATTCGAGTGTCATACATCACAATGCACTTGTGCACCAGTGCAACGCCAATAAAAACGGAACTGTCGAGGGAATTGCGAGGCAAAGTAAAATAAAGTACAAGTCTCTTAATCATAACAGACAATCATAACAGTTAATCCGAATAAAGGTGACTGAAAAATATTTTATCTTTTAATTGAAAGGGACGTAAGAAATATTAAATTCCCTTCTCATGAATGTTGTTGACTTCGAACACCGTCACTGATAAAATAATTGTAATTCCAGATATTTACAAAATGATTAGATACCTACTAAAATACCTTTATTGATAGCTAATAATAGCTGTATTAATGGTTCACGTTAAAATCCATTAAAAATTTCTGCACAAAAGACCGACATTGTAAAATCAGTAACACGATGTATGTACATTAAGAGAATCAAATTTATCTCAACAAAAATAAATTTTATACGTAAAAAAATCTTTTTCAGTGATTTCATTCATTAGTTTCATGCGATCCGCAATTTATTGAACAAACGTTTATAAAGCGCGAAATCGGAAAAACTTCATTAGGAAATTATATTTCACTTGCTACATGAAAAAAAGACGTAAACGAATGTCAGTATCATCAACGTCGTTAGAATGCAAATTCACACCAGCTCGAACTTTCTTCGCTCGCTCCATTAACACAGTGCTTAACGTAAACGAGCTGGAAGTTGCAGTAGCAGCTCGCCCGGTGTATACGCTAACTGTAATTTTGGCGCGCGCGAGCATCGTGTCGCATCGTCCAACACGCGGTGGCGACAATAACGGTTCCCCCGGCAGCGAACAGCTGGGTGGCCGACGAAAAAAAGAAAGAAAGAAGCGGCAGCCTCGACGACGTCGCGCGTGTATAATTCATAGTTCCGCCCGGCAGAGGCGGTAAATAAACGGGCGGGCGCAACTGCGAATCTTCAGGCTCGCGCGGCGGTCAAGGCCCGCGGTAACGCCTCCGGCGCGTTTAAGGCCCCGCACGCATCTCCGCTTACACGCGAAGCGTAATATTATTAGCTGCGCACGGGGGACTCGGCTGCTTTTCAGCTCCGCGCGTTATATAGTTATCGCGGGTTGCGCAACTCCCGCTGGTACTTATCTGGATTAATGCGAGGTGCTGCTCATTTTATGTACGTATATATAAGTGTTGTGCTTTGTGCGGCGTTTCGGCTGATTGTGGGCTTTGAGTTTATTAAGTACACGTGAAACTTTGCGACGGTAATTCTTCGAGGAATGAGGATTAAGAGGTACATCTTCTGGTTGAATTCAATGTATTTGATGTAATTATTGCAGAGTATTCGAAATTAAAGTTTGTGGTTGTGATTAAGTTGCAGCGTTTTATTGAAATACTGTCGAAATACAATTCTAGAATTTACATGCGCACTTCTCTGCTTTTTTGGGATATTGAAGCTCATCGAATTTGAGATTCTATGATTTTCGATTTAAATTCCAAGCTTCAATTCAATTCCATTCGATCATATCACAATGTAATAATATAAGAGATCCGAAGGAGCTTGGTGTCGGATCGCGTGATAGAAACTATATTCTGCAGAAGTTTGAAATGAATTTTGAAATTGGCGCCATAAAAAGCACAGCTTAAAAATTGTTTAAAAAATTTTCTAGCGCCTTTTGCTTATTTCTCATGATAATTCACTGTTTTTCAGAACAAACTTAACTGACTCATATTAGAAAACACTTGAGCAAATAAAATTTAAGAAAAAACTATATTCGTCAAAACTGTTCTGTACAAGTTCTGTATCGCAAGTTTGGTCACCAAGCAAACTCCACTTTCAGTCCCCCATCAACTTCCTTATCGAAAAGATAAGATCCAAAACGATCGATTAGTGAAAATTTAATTAAACCCCGCGTCTCTTTGAAGTAAATCGATCGTCGCCTAATCGAATTCCGCGAAGCGCGCATCACGTTAGGGCGAAACGCCAAAGGCGCCGCGTCCTGCGGCTCAAAGCCGATGCTCGATCAAGCGAGCTAATGCGCGCTCGGCGATCGAACGAGGGGCAAGACGGCGGCGGCGCGCGTGTGCGGTTTTAGGCGAAGTGGCCTGTTTCAAGGCCGCGCGAGCGCCACCGAGCCCGGGGTGCAACGACCTGCGCCGCGCTGCACACACTCGCCGTCGGCTGTCACACCCAGACAGATAAAGGGAGGGAGTCATCGCATGCCCTCTCCGCTCCCGCTACCGCGCCTCCCGGATTGTTTATTATGCCTTTTTCGCGCCAGGTCGCACGCCGGATATGCGAGCCTCGATGTTTGCGCGTGCCTTTCCGAGATTGGGATGCTATTGCCGCCTGGTGGGGGGTTCGTTTTTTTTTTTTCTTTATTAAAGACCCGAAGAAGATGTCGTTTGAGTGGGGAATGACACTGTTTGCTTTACCGATGGCGCAGTGGATGTATAATTTTTTTTTTTTATTACTTTGATGCGATGTTGGTGCAGGCTTCAGAGTGCGAAGGAGCTGAATTCGACTTTAAATTCTCGGTAATTGTAGACTTAAAAGTTGTAATTTACTCCTCTCACGATTTCCAACGTAAGATCAAAGTGCATTTAAAATGTAAGTTGCAAAACTAACTATAATTATTGCGAATTTAACTGCATTATGTATGCGCACGTTGAGATTTAAAAAAAAATAACCGTAAAACAGTCAAATAGAAAATCAACATCTCCGAACAATCTAAAAGTAATTTATAAACCAGTTAATTAAAGATACCAGAACAGAAATCTAAATCGCAGGATCGAGCCGCAAAAAAGGAGAGCCTCGGCGAGTCAGCGCCAGCGAAAACGCGCAAAAAAGGATCAAAGCGGGAGTCTCGCGCGCGTGGGGAGCTCGGCGATGAAAAAAGCAGATCGCGCACGTTCGTCCGGCGCATAAAAGGCGCACGGGCGCTGCTCGTCCGGCGCGGTATAATCGAATGCGGTTAGTCGCCGTCGTCTCCTAGGCTCCCGCGCGGCTACACGGGTGCAGGCCCACGCTCGCGGGAGCGCGGATGTAGGTGGACGGGGGCAGCGATGGCCCACACAAGCGCTCACGATCTCCTTCGCTCTCCTCCGCTTTTATGAATATCGCGCGATAAACACACACACACACACACTGGACTGTCCGGGAGCTTGTGTCTTTTCTCGGAATCTCGAGGGTTTTTCTCTTCTCTTCGGGGACTAAGTTTGAATCGGTATTGGAAAATTGAACAGTTGTTCGGAGTGACGCTGCAGCATTGCACTTTTCAGAACTGAAGTAATGTAATAAGAATAAAACAGAAATGAGGCTGTTCACAGTTTTTTTGAGCAGGCAATTTTTATTCGTTCGTTTTATGGGCCCGGTAAAAACTTTTACGTCAATTTTATATTTAACCTCTGTTTATACCCATAAATTTTATTATTTTTCTTAAAAGAAATATCGCTCAACCTTGGCAACATCGCAACGGCAGTTTCATTTTATTATCCATTATACCCCCTAAAAAAAAGTCACCTCTTTATTATGAATAAAGCAGGCGATTCAATTACCCGCTCGTTATTCCGACTCCCGGTACCTTCCGCGAAGGTTTTACACCGCTGCGGATCGATCGCAGTGCGGTATATCGCCACGCTTACACCGACGTGTCGGCGAAATTCTCCGCCTCGGCCCACTCGCGCCGGGATACCTTCGCCGGGGATAGACCGCTTGGGTCCGCGCGCCGCCTTTTCCCTCTAATTCGCCTCTTTTCGCGCGGCCCACTCCTTCCTCCGCGCTCTCGCTTTAAAAGGTGCACCGGAAACGGGAAATCGCTCGGGCACTCCGCGCGAGCTGGAGGGACTCTAAAACCCGACGTTTATTCACTGCGCCGGTTGGCGAGTGGCCGAGGCGCCGTATTTCACCCGCGGCTCGTTCATTGTTCGATTTTCCGCGATTAGTGTGCATGCGAAGGTTGCGACGATAATGCGCAAGTTGAATCGAGCGAGGATCAAATGGACCAGATATTGAAATATTTACTATTGAGACGTCTTATCGTATATTATATTTATTTGTTTATTAGTCCACTTCCCGCCGAGTAAAATGATACAAAAACATAAGTTGTTTGAAACTATAAAATAACGAGACGAGCAAGAGCTTAATATACCGTTCCACTTAAATAAAGATATTTAAATATAAAATACTCGTCTTAACGTTCATTAATTAATACCCATATTTCCAATACCAGAAACAATCGTTTCAGCGATGGGGGGAAAACTGGACGGGCGATACAGATTTTATTCGAATATTTTTTATCATCCGCGTTTCAGTGAAAGATTCCCACGGAAGATGTGTGCTCATTCGCGCTGAGAAAATATCGGAGGAAGAGGAAAGAATAAATTTGTACCAGCCGTAGTTTGCAGGTTGTAAATTACCCTCGGGGTTGGGGGAGGAATGCGGGGGATATATATGCGCAAAAGCGAGAAAGATGGAAGGCGGGCCTTCTGTGTAACGCGCGTGAAGACGCCGACGAGGGGTGAAGATACACGAGCTGCAGATTCGAAATGGATGCTGGGAGATGGCTAAGATAAACAGAGGGTGCGCGATAGATAAATAGATAAATAGACGTAGATAAAGCTGCGACGTGAGTAAGCGCGTGTGGATTGATATTTTCACGGGGGAGTCCCGTGGGAAGGGTTCGGGTGCATTGAATTTTCGCCGAAATCCAGCGATATACCGACGAAGCTATGTTTATCGCGCTAAGTAGTCGCCGCATCGACGCTTCCTCTCGCAGTGCTTTTAAAGGGGCAGATAAGGTGTTTGCGTCGGGAATTGGATATTCTATATAAGCTTACGGCGTGTCAAATTTACAAACTTTCATAATATTACGTTTCGCAATCGCATGTAGGCGGAGCATCCGAAGCTTCTTTTTCTCTCTGAAAGTGTGCAATTCATAGAGTACCATTTTCACGTATCACTTTCGCGATTAAAAGATAAAAAGTTCCATAGATTGGCAAGATGCCCCGTAACTCAGTGAAACTCCATGAAACACAGCGATAAGGAGTTAACCAGCGTGACAGTACAGAAATTCAAGCGGCTCGCTTAGCCGACTACAATGAAGGCAACATTGTCGAAGGATCAAGGAGACAATCAGCGGCGAGTGCACTCGTGCAAGAAAGTAAAAGATAAAAATTGAAAAGGCATAGAGAAACTGGGACGAATGTA
The DNA here is from genome assembly GCA_035586675.1 of Eurytoma californica. Lineage (NCBI taxonomy): Eukaryota > Metazoa > Arthropoda > Insecta > Hymenoptera > Eurytomidae > Eurytoma > Eurytoma californica. The sequence goes on along the minus strand of JAXIUT010002526.1, from coordinate 26,143 downwards.
AGTGGGAATGGAGGAGGGTATACAGGGGCGGTAAATGAGGCAACTGGGAGCAGAGAAAAAGTGAGACAAAAGAGAAGGAGGGAGCGGATGGGGGGCAAGGAGTCTGCGGCTCTCACGGAGCGGGGGAGGGAAGATTAAGAGGGAAGACGCTGGGTCCCCCGGTGACGTGACTTCTTGTCCGAGCTGCGCACTTCGGCAGAAGTGTTTTTCCCAGTGCTCCGCCCCGCGAGTAACGACTCCGTGTACCTCCGTGCCTCGTGCGAAAGTGCACTTTTCGACGGTCGTTAAAATGCGCCGCAATGACAGAGGACATTTTTAATGACCCTCGTTCGCCAGGCCCATTCCAACACTGTATGCCGCACCGAGAGGAGGTGTATTTTCTTTTATGGTTAATACGGTTAGTACTTTGCTTTCATTTAATGATCAGCAAATGAAATGAGCATAAGTTATGATTTATTTTCAAAATTAAAGATGGATAAAAAAGTTCAATTTTTAATATCTATACATCAGGTTTTGTACATCTATAAAATATTAAATAAAGGCGATCAATTTATAAGAATTTCAATTACTTTTTAACAATTTTAATTTCTTTACAGTAAATAACTGAAAAGATGCAAATCGAGCTTTATAAATTATTTTATAGCTAATTGCAGCACGTCGATGCAAAATTGATCGACAAAACTGTTCGATTAAAGATACGGTGAAGCAGTATGCTTGAAAGTCAAGAAAAAAAGTAACGTACGACGAGCGGTCAATTGAAATTGATTGGGGCACGGGAGGCGTCGTCGAGGAGCGTGCGATAAAATTTGTCGGCGATCGGTAGCAGGCGCGCAAAAATTTTAACGGTACAATCGGAGCACTTGTTCGGGCTGATGGAATAACGAGCAGCGTCCCATATGTCATCCAGTTGTCTCGATTTGTGCAGTCTGTCCGCTCGGCCCCTAACGGATTTTTTCGCGTTAGATAACGCAACGCCCGATGGCAAGCTGCGGCAATGACATTAGAGATAAAGGCCTTTCCAGGCCTCCTATTTCATTCGATTAAATTGCACGAGGCTGGCCGACTATCGAGGGTAGCAAGTGTAAAAATTCCGTTTGATGTTTGCACGCTTCGGTCGATATTACTTTTTTTATATTAACAAACTTATAGTCATTTATTTTTATTTAAAAGTAAACAATATATTTTTATGCGAAAGTTTAAGTTTTTTTATAATTAGTTATAACAAATTATTATAAATGTTATGGATAAAATGTATGCAATTTATACATATTTTTTAATGTTAAATAAACGACATTTAAATTTTATTATTTCTCATACCGTCTATTATAAATTATTTCCGCATCATTATTGACGTCAATTTACAGTGATTACTTATTGTGCTTCTGAAGCTCCTTCGTAACTAAAAAACGAGCGTCACGAACGAGCTCAAGTCTTTTTATGCGTATTTAAGGAGGAAATATTTTTCATGTCTCTTAGCGTTGTAAGGACCAGCCGTCCCATGAATATAAAGAAGCTGCCGGCATTTCTGCCGAGAGTTTGAATACAATGCACCTAACTTACCGCGAAAGAATATCCCCCAAATTAAAGAAAGGAAAAAAAATGTTAAATATCTCGAAGGCGGATCCTCTTAAAAGGAAACCGTAAATCCCACTCAGCGCAGTAGGATGCGGACACTTCGGTATAAACAATCTAACTCACTCGGTGACATTTTTTTAAAATAAATTTAGCGAACTGAACACAGTGTCCGCCCGAAGCGTTTTATTTCGATGCAAGTGGCATTGACGATCGCGGGGAATTCCGTTCGAAAAAAAAAAAAAAATTCGATTTCGAGATCGACGCGCAACGAGTGACATCAGCGCAGCGGCGGTTCGCGCCTTAGCGGGTCGCGCGCTCGTGGGCCGGTGCGCGCGTTGCCTCACGTCGAATACACCGCGCCGGCTCGGACGCTCGACTTACACCTACAACTCGCCGCGGCCGTCTAAGTGTATGCGCAAACAGTCCGCGCCGCCTGAAAAATTCCTTCGCGCTCATACCGAGATGACCGTAGTTTTTTTTCCATCGGAAATCGTCGGGCGTTGAATTAAAGCCGCCCGTTTTTATCGAGTCTATAAAAGTTTCATTCCAGCGGGAGAGTGGCCGCTGCGCCGGCCGTATATACTTTCTCGGGGCATGTCCGCTCGGCTCTTTTTTTTTCGCCTCCTCCTTTGCTCCGGGCGCCCTTTTCCATTCTTATTTTCGTTCTTATTCTCATCCTCCCTTTCCTCTCCGCCCCGTTCTCTTTTGTGCGATTTCTTTATTCCGCTGTTTTGCTCCCCTTTGCTTCTCCCGTTCTCTGTCCCTGCGTCTCTACCTTCTTTTCTCGCTTTGTCATTGTAGCTTTTACTTATCCCTGTTTTCGTTGCGCTTGCATCTAGTCTAGTACTTCTAAAATAGCTTACAAGAGATAGCAATTAACATTGCTCGAGATTTTTACTGGGTTTGTTTCTATTTTGCGTAATCTTATGTCGTTTTGATTGGTTCACTTTATAAGTTAATTATTTCGAAAAGGGTAGTTATAATAAACATTTAGAATAATAATAATGAACACATCGACATAATTGAGTTTATGTTCACTTACATCTTTTTCTTTAAAGAAGGAAATTAAATCTCGGCTACTTAAATATTATTATTGAAGCAATTTTTAATTTATATTTCCCATAAATTTTGTTGTTTTATTTATTCTAAGGGATAAATTTCTGTTTACGTGAATAAAATAAAGATGATTTAAAATAAAAGTATTTATTACAAACGAAGTAGGTACTATATTTTCTCAAGTTCTCGTAGAATAATGTTTTGCATGTAATTGACACTTTTATTTGCTCCAAAATTAATTTATTCTGCATTTACTTATAAAAAGGTATTTAAATTTGTGTGTTATAATTTAAAAAAAGAAATTATGTAGTCTTCGTTAAACATACGACATGCGCATTACCTTATCAGAAAAGGCACGTACCACCGAAAGAAAATGATGTTCCCTGAAAAATAGAGCCATAACGAACGGAACGTAAACGTTTCTATCCACGCGATCGGTACGCAAACACGTCTTGGCGGACACGTACAGGGGATCGAATAAAATCCCCGGCGCGCGAGGGCGCTTAATTAGCCCCGGGTACCCCGAGCACTAATAAGAGCGTCGCAATTTCCCCGCTCGTGCCCCAACATCTCTTTATCCTCCTAGCGTCTCGGTTTCTCCGCTTCGCGTCGTCCCTTGGTGCACTCCGAGGGCCCCCCTCGCTCTCCGCCTTATAACACGCTCGCTTTTGCGCACGACGCGATCGCGCGTATATACACGTAGCGGGCGATCGCCGCGGGGATTCATTTCGTTCGACGCCCGCCTTTCGCTCGGACTATTTCGGGCGAGCGTTTTGTTTTTTACCCTCCTCCGCCTTTCGCGGAGGAGCGTTTGTTTACCCGCCGGGATATATGAACGGCGAGCTTTTCGGCGCGATTTCGTGATACCCGGCTCTTTCTCTCTCGATTTTATTTTTAGAGCTGATGATGCTTCGGTGTCTTGGGGGATCGCGTGGTAATGGCGCGAGGTATATGCAAGGCAAGCATATGCTTATTCCTAATGAAAAGTGACGTTTATATTCTTTTACACTGTGAAATTTTACGTTGGAAACAAAGTGCAGTTCGCAACTGCGCAATTTTCAAGCCATCACTTAAATTTTATGATTAAACGGTATTTCCTCAGAGCTACTATAAAACACGCTATATGTTTACTCGTAGCGACCATTCTAATTCGACGCTGTGTGTTCAGCTATAAAAAAAGGCTCACCTACGAAACCCGTCATTCCGTGGCTCGATGTCACGCACTATCTCTGCGCCACAATTACGTCAGGCGGACTCGCGTGTATCGTCCGCATGATAATTGCGCGCGTGCGCCAGCCCATCGCATATACACTTTTGGCGCGCTTACGCACAAAAGAAAGCGCGCATCAGGAGCCGGCAGCCGCGGGGAATTTACGCGCGGACACGTGTCGAATTTTTCTCGGCTGATTAATCGCCCCGCCTTTTGCCGAATTAAGGCAATTAACCCCCGCCGAGCGAGTGTAGCCAAAACTTTTTTTACCGGTGTAACGACGATCTTTTTTGCGCGAGATTTTAAATTCGGATAATGCCCAGCGGAGTTATTTACCGCTTAATTTGACGCGCGAAGCACTCGGCTTTAACAGCGCCGGCAAATTTTCCCGACTGGTAATTACTCGGAGGTACCGTACACTCGGGGAATTTAATTCGCATAAACACCGCCGAGTGCGCGGCGAAAATTGCCGATGCGTATGTACCCGGCGGGCAACGGCGACATTTTAGCGCGCTCGTTAGTGACGTACGATTATTGCCTTATTGCATAGCTAATGACCGCCGCGGCGGTATCGGTCTCGCGGAATCTTTGCATAATGATTATTTGAGGAAAGAACCGCCGCGCATTCAATGCACAATGTCGCAGTGCGCCAAATCCACCTCGAAAATATTTTGTTTCCAAGAATTTTTGTGTGTATCGCGAGAAATGTGTCAGTGCTTTTAAAATACTCCCGTTTTACTACCGGTTTCTTTATTAATAAAAAAATTTCGCAAGGGCGTTCAGTAAATCATTACAATTTATATACATTTAGCTTTGATTGCGGGTACGAGGACGCAATACATTATTTACCAAACGTATATTTGTGCTTTCAGCGCTTATCTCACGTAGCGCGAGATTATCCCGCGGTTTGTGGTATTTCCAATGTCACTTGCGATTAGTCATTGAAAAAAAACCTCCTCGCTCGAGTATTCATTTTAAAGAGCAAACAATAAGCCGCGCGCTAACTCGAATACGTACGTCGGCTCCAATTCGAGCGCGAGCAAACATTCGCGCCGCTCCGAAAAAGGAGGAAGGCCGCATGAAAAGAGCCAGACGAAATATTTCTTCTCGCACCAGTGAATCTCCGGCTTTGACGCACAGGAGGCAATATGCGCGGCCCGCCGACAAATCGAGGGTGGGGTCGCGACAGCCGCGGATCCAGCGGGGAATCAATATGGGCGAGCGGCCGGACGACGAATTACACCGGCGCCGTCCGGATATCCGCGAACGGACTCGCTTTTCCGATCCGCAATTGGAGCGCGAACGCCGCCTTTCTCACGCGGCGGGTTCGGGGCTTATTAGCCGGCCGGTGGGGCCCTTTATTTTCGCGCGCGACAGCCGCTTTCTCCTTCGCTCGCGCCGTTTCTTCTTTCCGGGGCGAGGTTGTCACCGCGCGATTGGGGGGTCCGACGCGAATGAATCGACTCCGGGGCTGCTTTCCAGTTTTTGTACTATTGTTTCGTAAGTTGAGATAAGGGGCGATGCTGGTAACATGTTTTTATGGATTACTTTGGGAACAAGTTATTTTTCTTGATGAAGTTTTGCGCAATTTCTGACAAATTCGATTAAAAGTAGCACTTCTTCGTAAGTGAGTCTAAACTGTGGAGATCTACATTCGATGCTGTGTTTACACTGATGAGATCAGTTTTATTTATATTTCCAGACATTTTAGACAGCGTGGTAGATGAATCCACTTTTTATTTATATATTTTGTCTAGTGAATTTTCTCGTCAATTAGAAGCTAAAACATCCGAGATACTTTGAAGCTTTATTTAAAAATAAAATAATTATTGTCCATTACATAAAATGACTTTTTAGAGTTGCAATTATATAAACGCAATTGTATATTTCAATGTGTTCGACACCGAATCGAAAGTAGGGCAATGACCCCCTACGGGCTCCAAATACCTGCCCCTCGATTTTCAATTACTACACGACAAACATAAGTTCGCGTCAACGCTTGCGAAACAATAAAATTCAGTTAATTGCACCGCGAGATCACTGAACCATCGGGGCTCCCATTGTTCTCCTTGTCTCATTAGAGATCGCGGCGTCGAGATCCGCAGCCGGTGGTTGTCTCTCCCAGATATGACGTACCGCCTCGAGTGCCATTGGGTCGCGAGCGATAAATCTCCGTGATTTTCGACTCCGTCCTCGACAGCGTGCAGTGCGTCGCGCGCCGGACGCTCGACTTATATACGTTACCATTGTCGGGCGCTCGCCGCGATGGCCTACTTTAGAAAGATCGGCGCAGCCTCTCTCGTGCCGTCGAGTCGCGTGTCGATAATTAAAAAAAGAGATAAAAAATATATATAAAGAGGGAAAGAGGAAGAGGGGAGGGAGGACGGCGAGCTTTCGCTCGCGGCTCCTTTGTGCGACCTTTTATATTGCGCCGCCTCGATTTCCGCGAGACCTTACCTCCGCGCTATCGGCGACATCTCGACGGCGCGGGGGTGATTGAAAATCGTCAATTAGATAATGCTAGATACGCCCGTCCGTTTCTCCGCGAGGATTGAATGCGAGTGCAACGTACTGCTCGTTTAACGCTCGTGCTGACCCGATCTATACGACTGATTGGAGCCATTAATATTTAATTTGAGAACACGCTGTTTACGTAACTTTGTAAGGTAATTGTTAGTGTGGGATTGTATTATAACAATTTCACATTAATGGGACTGGACTGCAGGAAGAGATTTTTTAAGTTAAACGAAAATATCATTTGAATAGAAATGTAGAAAATGTATTGAACATTTTTATGCAAAATTTATGAATAATTTATGAAGGGTAATTTTGTGTTCCTGTAAAATTCTTTGATAAAGAAATATAAAGGATGTTAATTTAATTTTTTATTTCTCTTTACTCTATTATGGAACCCTATCAGATCATACTGGTGATGGGCATCCTTAGCGTGAAATTTAAAAAAGAAACAGAAAAAGTAGTGCTTTCTCTTCTTCTCGATTAATAAACAATAAAAAATTACTACCAAACTCAATTGGTGATACCCATCACGAGTTTGAAACTCTGTCGAGGGAGGCATCGATCGCCTGCTCTTTGCAGCGATACTGTTGCAACCTAAATGGCTGTGCCGTGAGGCGGCGGTCTCGCGAAATTGAGTTACGCTTCGTTTTGGAGCTCAGGTGCATGTATATAGTCGCATGAGCGCGTGCACATGCGTATGACTGCATTGATGGGGAAGTCCATCCTGGGATGCTCGATGTTTTCTCCGCGGCGCGTGCGTCGGAATAAAATCGATCCAGGTTGCCCGGATTTTCCCATCGACTTGAGAGATTTTTTTTAGCTTTTTAGAGTTCTTTTAAAGGCTCCACTTATATTTTATGTCATGAATATATTGGATTTAGAAATCTTTGTGAAATTGAAAAGGATTTCAAGTGTAATAAAAGAAGGCTTCATCGCATGCAATATATATTTATTGACCAGGTAGGGTACAATATATAAATATATTACGTGTATATATAAACATTCAATTGTTATCGTATTAATTGTTATCACATTAATGTCATTAAATTTAAAATAAAAAATTATTATAATTTAAAAAATACAAAAATATCATCACTTTCCTTAATTTTATAAATCATTATTATCACTCTTACTTTGTATTTGTATATTCATAGTAATCGACTTATCACAATTGAGTATAACAGTCTTTGGTATAAAATAAATTTCGCATTAAAAAAGATTTGACTTAATCACTCTAAAAGTAATTTTTAGAAATATGTATTTTGAGAAACTAAATATTAAATGGAAAATAATACCTAATACATCTAATATTCATACTTAATAATAGTTATACTTAATTAATAGTTATACTTCTATTTGGACAACCATTAATTCATGATGATGAATCATTATCAGTAGATACTGGGGTTTTTTTTCTCATCCCCATATTGTTTAATAAGTCTTCCAAATAACACATTACGGCTACTTTAAGGCCGGTAGCAACAATGAAATCTATTACGAGAGCAAGTGAAGCTATAATTATTGTAACTGGAAATATTAAAATTTGGTTCATTTCTTCAACGGGAGGTCCTTTGTCTTCTACCATTAGATAAACATTATAATGTAGAATGCCTCGAGAAAATACTTCAGAAAATAAGTATACGATTATCGATAGTCCCCAAAGTCTAATGATGTAGAATACCTAAAGCAGATGTCTTATAAGTAAAATCAAATTTCCAATTTAATAAAAAAAAAAGTTTTGCTTACGTCAAGTACGGCGATATATTTTGTGCAATTGTGCAAAAGAATATTAATTGACTTTCTTGCTGATTTATCAAAGTCGAACTCGTACAATAATGTAAATATATTGACAAAATCGTTTATCTCCACAATCAGTCGAATTTTGCAAATGAATCGAACAATGGCACTTTCAAAGTTTTTAGATGGTCGTTCTTTCCAGTCATACATCAAAATAAAGGCATGTACATTTGGGACTAGGGGTAGTGATTCATATACCAAAGTACCCGAATGAAAACATAAAGTTCTGCAATTAAAATTTTATATTGATTTCTTTGTGATGCACGTCATAAATTAAATTTAAGTAAACTATATTATTTATACTTACTGTAATGCTGTTTTAATATCTTTTAGTATTTCATATTTGGGAGCATCTTTTTTGCCTTTCGTCCTGTACCAAGAAGCAAAATTTTGTACAATAATTATTTGGGTACTATTGTAGATAATATTTATTGTGCAGAAAATCACAAAGCAATTGAAGCCACGAAGAAAATATCGTGCTATTTGAGACAATCTCTCTTCGCTCGATAATGCACAATCTAGTAAAATTGCTTTCCAAATAAAAGTAGCTATAAGTATAAATGCTGGCGCGACAAGTAGCACTAGCGTAATGCAGTGAAAGAATGCACTGAAAGAAAAAAACATTAATTTCGGCATATTTCTTTAACTATGGCACTGCAAACTAATGAAAACGTTATATATACTTTAAAGCTTCTTTGTAGAGTTGAATCCCAATTAAATGTGTTTTTGAAAAGCATATAATTATGACTAGAAAATAAGAGAAAAGAAAAGGATTTTGGAGAAACATCGACGCTTTTCCGAAAGCAGTTTGCGGTTGCGGTAGTTCCAAAGATGAAATAAAGAAGCTGCTAATTAATATTGTACACGAGTACATAGTTGCAAGCATTACCGAAAGAAATACTGATAATGTGAACAGTTTCGTAAATCTTCTTACAAGAAGAAGGTAAGCGTACATAAATGCTGCTGAGAATAAAGTAGGGGCCAATAGAGTTAACCAATGACTAAAATTTAAAAAAAAGTTATAATTCATATGACTTATTATGTATCTGTAAATATATTAAAATATTTTATGAAATATACCTTTTTATTACGTCTACAATAGTTACGACTAAAAATAAAAGTGTATCTGAGATATTTGAAAAAGAATATACTTCTATTTTTTGGTCGACTGAGCAATTAAGCTTTAACTTTAAGACTGAAGCTGAAAAAATGTTGTATTATCTTTATAAACAATTAGCAAGGACTTGCGAGAAGAATGAATATAAGATGAAAAATATGCATACCGCTAATATATAAAATAATCCAAATTATTTCCAAAACTGTAAATGCTATCATATACGCTACATTTGTAAATTTCCGATGTTCTTTTGCAACAGAGTGATGATCGATTTTCTCAGGCGAATCTACTTGTTTCTCAGAATTTACTGTCGACAAGAAAAAATTATTAGATCATAATATCAAGTTCAAAAAACCTAAAATTTTATTTTTAATCTCATTAATGAAGGCAAAAGAGTAATTATTTGGCGTAGAGATCAACATTTATTTGTGAATTGACTGTAAACTATCCTTTAAACACAAACAGTTATAAATTTAAGTATACATTTTCACATTTAATGAGTAATGAATAGAAAACCATCCACATACGTATAGACAAGTCTACCGATGCGCATATGCACTCCAGTTCGTCCATTTTTGACTCGACGCTTCCACAGTTCAGTGGTACTTTTATCACTGGCAACCACCAGAATTGGTCTTAACTTTTATGAAAGTAGTTGTGGTTCGTGAAGTCTCTACGTCGCGTCAGATTTACTCCTCGAAGCTGACAACTTGTGGGCTCAGAGGCTTGGACTCGACTGGCGTTTCTGCGCAGCAGCCTGTAGCTCGCTAAATGCAAAGCAGTGTGCACGCGTCCTCATAGACATGGTTGCCCAGCAACCTGTCGAGTGTCTTGGTGGGAAGCGCCATTTCATGGTATATAGGGCAGAAAGGGTAAATGCAGTTGCGTAACCCGATGAAATATCTCAATAAGGATGCTCTTCGATTTTTCGAAACTTTTAGACCTTATTTGGAGATCCATTTAATTAGCATTAATAAACGATATAATGATCAAATCAAAGCATCCCTTTTTTATTTAAAATGAGATTTAGTACGAACAAGGCAATAACATTTTAACGATGGAGTGTGGCATCCTTTCGAGTTATATAATTCGAAACTTTGTAAGAAGTTCATGCTTACGAGGCGCGGATTTTAGCAATAGAAGTAGAGGTTCAATGAAACCAAATTGTTATTTTAGATAAGCTTATATAATGGATCATTTTTATTTAAGTAATACATATAAATTCTTCGAATTTTTGCTATGAATTTTTAAGATTTTAAATTTAACTTTTTAGAAACGGAATAGGACAGTCTAAATTATCTTTGTTTTCAGTGCAACAATCGATGAACGTAAACTTCATCATAGAATGGACTGATCCGAAATACAGTATCGGTTTTCACTTGATTTGAAAGTTCACGTTTCAAATCGATTGGCTTTTTTAAAACTTTTATCTGTGTTGTTTAAATATATATTATTTTACAAGAAACTTAGCAAATAAATTTATAATACTATTCATGGAAATCACGGGAGTACTTTTTTAAATATCGCGTTTAATCAGATCTAACGAACTGAAACAATAAATTACTTGCGGTATCCTCGTTTGCGTTTGAGTTCCCTTTCAAATGACCAATTTCGGTTTCTCACCGTGGAGTTGCGAAGGGAGTCCGTACGGCGCAAAAAATATGCTCAAGAATGTCGGTTCATCGGTGCGGGTGAGCATAACAGAAACCAACGCTGCATCCATTTCTGATCTCATCCGTGAGTGAACGCAGCTCCGGCAGAGTTGCGGCGCACGACCAGAATGGGGAGAATGACGAAGGAAAGAAAAGAAAAAGGGTAGACCGCGAATATGATGACGACATCGCGGCGGTAGGTACAAACTTGGCGAGTGACGTCGTTCGCCCGAACAAGATTGAAATTCATTTCAAGATCCTTTTAATCGGAATTTTGATCGATCGTTTATACTCATTTATCGTGCGCCCGAACCAATTAGTGCGATGCTTGTGTACATCGTCGATGCCAGTTTTGTTGCGAATGAATGAATGAATTTTTAAGATTATTTTCTACTTTACTATATTGATACTTCTTTAAAAGCAGTATTTGTAACAATTGATTTTTTTGTTTCAGGTAAGCATCATTTCAAAAAATCATGATACATAAATGATTTACAAACAGAAAACAAAGCTAAGGTTAATCGTACGTATAAATAAACTTTTTAAATAAAAATTAAATTTTAATATTTTAAATAATGCCATTAAAATGATGTTCTTACAATTTTTCTCATCAAACTTTATTCACACCTCATTACAATATTATTGAACTGTTTTTTACGTTTCACTGTAAATCCGAAAGATTGAGTGAATTTAAAAAAAAAGTCAATCTAGAATTGCATGCCCCAGTGAATTGCTGGCGCAGAACAATGTAAAAGCGCTCGTGACGCGATGCAATCCGCGCGCGAGCGAAATTAGGAAAGGCGCGCACACAACCCGGCAGCGCAATAATTGTCGAGCATCCCGCTCCCCCCGATCCTCTTCCGCAATGAAAGAGAGCTGCTCGATCGTCCGCGTCGGTCGGCCGCGCGGCACGTTCGCAAGCGGAGTGCATCGCGGATGCCCCGCGTCCGACTGTCGCTTCGCCTCTGCCCGCTTCATCATGCACACACAGCTGCGCCGCCGGGTAACTGACCTTTGCCGTCTCTCTCTCGCTGCCTGCGCCGTTGTCTCGGCAGCTAGCCGCGCGCGGCCCGAAATCACCCGCGGCGAGGACGCCGGCGACATTCCGCAAGCCGCCGGAGGAGGAAATCGTCGGTGTGCCGCGCGCCGTCGGGGGGATCCCCCGGGGGGAGAGCGGAGAAACGCTTCGTCGCGGGGGTGGCTCGGTGCGAGAGGGAGTTTCTACGCGCGAATTGCGCGCGACTTTACGAGACGCGCTGCTGTTTAAGAGGGGCGTTACATTGTCGCTTGTTCCCTTTATGAATTTTCTTGCGATGTTTACGCGATTTTTATTGTTTAAAAGCATATTTTTTTTTATCCTCGAAATGTATGTCTTTTTTATGGTGATTTTTTCAAAATTTTTATCAAATTTAAAGAAAGCATCAACAAAGATATTTCTCACGTGATATGCCTACCTAATTTTCTCGCGTAATGCACAATACTTTTTAAAATGTAGATATTATGCAAATATTACACCTCTTTCTAAACTCTTATAAAGACGTTTGTGTAGAGCTTCACACTAAATGTGAAAAAAATCGTCGCTACAAAGTAGTTTTTTAAAGGGTCCGAGAGAAGAAGAGAAGGGAGGAGGAAAGAAAAAAAATAGATGTAAGCGCGAACAACGGAAGAAAATATAAGAAAGAGGAGAGCGGGAGGGGGGTTGCTTCAATAGGCGAGGATGAAAGGAAGAAAGGCGAAGGGCAGGGATGTTATGCGTGCGGAGGCGTAGACCATGGGGTGAGATCCATAATGAATGACACATCGCGTGCCGACCCGGAGATTCAGGGAAACACGATATTCTGCGCTATTGTCATCGGCGTCTTGAAGCATCTTCCAACTGGTTTTGCTTTTAAGGACACGAGAGGCGTGAGGCAGGGCTAGTAGTTTTTTCCACTGCACTATCTGTACAAAAAAATCATGTATTTACATGTGTATCGTAGAGGAATCTTTGATGTCTGTATATACTTGTATATTGTCAATGTTCTTTTTAACAAATTTTTATGAATGCATGGTTGTATCTATTTTTTGTTCTTCATACTTTATTTAACTATTATGTATAAAATTGTGTTCATAATATTTAAGGTGACAATGGTGCTTGAATATGTCTATTTTTTAGATTTTGTTAAAGAAATTATAAACAATTCATCTTCTTATAGGATATTTTGATGCTTTATCGTTCTACATAAAACACTGAATCCGATACCTTGGTGCTCAAACACAATCATTAATAACTGACAGATTTCAAATAAAAGCAATGAATACGATTGAGCTCCATTTATAGTAAATTAATTTTAAAATAGTATCGGAAGTTTCACTCTTAATCAATTCATAGAGAACATGACATTAAATTTCTAAAAAATATCTCTACTTCAGGTAGCCTCATCTCTTGATTGATATTTTCTACAATCCATTAAGATAATAAATCACTGTTTACTATCCAAACAAGTATAAAGGTACATTTCCGTTGTATAATTATTATTAAAGAGAAGTCTGCGCATTAAAAAGAAAATAAAACGCAAAGCGAATTCTTTCAGTTTCATTACGGACAGCCGTGCAATCTTGCAAAAAAGGTCATTAGGTAAGGGAAAAGGAACGGCGCATTAAAGCGGTATAGGTTTAAAGAGCGGCGCAGCTCAATGGGCATAACGGTACGGCGTCGACGTTGAAATTCTTGATTTCGCGTAATTTTCGAATCAAAGCGTCGCGCGCATTACGCTTTCGCGGCGCGCAATCCCCCTCCGTAATGACCGTCGCGGCGGCAGCCGATCGTAAACGCTCGCGCCTACATACAGCTCCGCTGAACGACTTCATCGCGCTCACCCGAGGCCTACCTCCGTCTCCTTTATCCATCCGTAAAGTACGAACTCCTTGACTCCAGGAAAATATAAACCGAAGTCATTATCTCCCCAACGCTCGTATGGTACTGTGACAAATGTAGGGCTATCAAATCGAGCTGTTGGTAAATAAATATAAAATTTATTATAGTTTTTTGTTCTGTACTACCTTCATCAGGACACCTTTATACAAAACTAAAAGTTTACTAGGTAACAATTAGTTCTGTCAAATTATCCCGAAGAAAGCAGTACAAAAATAAACTGCCTAAACGCGGGCAGTTATTATTAATAAATTCAATATTTATTAACCAACGGTTTGATTTGAATGAAAAAAACACTCGCATTTAGCAGCATGCAAATCTAAAGGACACGTCATGACATCGAGCCAAAAGGTACTTGCATACGTACGTCCCCGATCGGCCATTACCCGCCGAGCGAAATCCCGGTGCCTTGGGTCGTGGTCCGAGATAACAGAGCGCTGCCTCGGCATTTAGTGGCTCTCCGTGCCGGTTTATCGCGGAGCGAGTATAAGCTCCCACCGTCGCCGCCATGGGCTTATCCGCAGCGACGATTTGAATAAACGCGCGAGCCCCACGCCTCTTTTCCACGGTTTCCGATCTGCTCGCGTACGTATCATACACCTCTCCCACGTAACTGGCGCGGGTATACGGAGCGCCCCCGGGCGTGCTGCCATGTAATACGGATCCTCGCGGATTATCTTATTATGCTAGTTAAGCTCGAATTAGGAGTGCTGAAAATGCGAGCCGCAAACAGCCCGGTGTAAACGGCGAGAGGCTTGTTCCTGTAACTATATAAGGGTTAAGTCGTTGTCGTTTTGTTACAAAATTTTTGGCCGGTTGGGGGGAAATTGCCCAAGTTTTACAAGAATCATTTGCTTTCGTGTCGCGGGAACTGAGGCTCTGTTTAGGCCTTTGTATGCAAAGCGGTATAAATATTCATGCTTTCAAAAAATTTTTGAATTTCAAGTATCAATTAAAGTTCTTTGCATTTCTTTTTGTTAAAAAAAAAAGTTTAAAAAGACTTAGAAATTTTACGTTGTTCTAAATAGCTGTCTTGGAAATAATTCAATTTTATTCGTTATAAAGAGCTGGCTGCAGTATTTAATTTGTTCATCAAACTAATATGTAATATCCGCAGCGTCTAACTCATTTTGCGCTCGTGAATGAAAATTTAAATTGCATACCACTTACGTAATCATATCGCCGCTAATCATAACATCACTTCTATCATTTATCATTTCCTACTTTTTCCCCGTCTCACGCTAAAAACACGATGACTAAAAAGAAATTGCAAAACAAGAAATTATACGCCGTAACGAGTGTAGACTGCTGCGCGTGCGAGCATCTAAATATAACGCATTATGCGCTCGCATAAGAGCTAAGTTATTTGCGCGTTAAAGGCCGAAAAGTGAAAAGGGAGGGACGATCGCCTTGGCGTGCGAGGGGGAGTACAAATCGGAGTCCGCGCCGTCCCTGACCTGGATGTCAGCGGGCACTCCCGCATTTTGTTTTTTTTTTTTTTCGGAGCTCGCCCGAGAAATCATCGCGCGGCGCCGAAGCTGTCGGCGCGTCCCAGCCCAGCCTTTTTTTTCTCCCTCGTGCACGCACGAAGATGATTTTCGCTTGAGTGAAATGCGAGACGCGAGCGCGCGATTGCCTCGGTTGAAAATCATTACGACCGGAGGGGAGTGATGAATTTATTCGTACGGCGATAAACTGCCTTCGTCTATTTTTCCATAGGGAAGTGTAGCGTTGCGTAAGACATGACTTGACATTGTTTATTTTCGGGATAAAATGGTTAGACTTGGCAAATTGAAGCGACGGTGACGATGAAGATAAATTTGAAATTACACTTTTTAAAAATTATTTTTAAAAAGACTATCTTCGTAGAGAAAGAAATAACTTAGAATTCACGAACGAGTATTAAGAATTTTTGTATTAAAAAAAATGTTTAGATTAATTATGCTGTCACGACTAATCAGCGTTATTTAAATCTCCCGTGTAAAGTGTTCGCAAATTGACATTTCAAACTGATAGAAACCTGGCGAAGTAAATTACTGTCATTAAATTCGCAGTAACATGCTTATTCTGAAAAAAAGCGGTAGTTCGAAAATTTAAGGCATTTTGTAATCGATGAAACCTATCCCGCGCGTGGATCTACGAGAAGTGGGATAGCCCATTAAGTTGGATTTTTTTCGCGGAGATCAATCAAGCGATTCCGCGACTCGAAATTTATTGTTGCAGATATTCCGGAGAAATAAAGCACGAACGATGTCACGATAAAATTAATAATACCCGTAAGTGGAGTGTAGCTGGAGAACTCAGTGTATCATTGCGGGGATCTTACGATTTTTATGGTAATTCAATTAAATAGATCCTTTTGCGAAATTCAATTACCTCGGTGCATTGGATTTCTGCGGGTAAAGTAGTTCAAATGAGCTAATAATTCATATAATTTTTTTTTTCATCACGTGTACTTTATACGACTTTTCAACAGAATTGCATTTAGATACATGACTCAATTGCGACTGAAATAACAGCTAAAAAAGGACTGTATTCAATATGAGTCATGTCTTTAGGAGTGAAATTTTAGTAATTATTTTGTCATCAATGTACTACATTAAAGTTAAAATCTTATAGAAAATCTGAAAATTTGGAACTTAGATACTGTATTACACAACATCTGGCACACCCGACACTATTACGTATTTCCCCTTCCCAATTAGTTATCCTTCATATTTCATTCTTTTTTATACCCCATTTATGCAACCTCTGTTTTCAAGTTCCCAGCTGCGAAGTTACGCCGTAACAATCCCCCAAGCAAATGAAACGATCTCCGGCGTACGAAGCAAAAAAAAATTTAAATATAGGAATCGCTCGAATCAGCAAACAAACTAAAACACCGCCGGCAGCCTCTCAAAGAAGGAGAGAAACGGGGAGATCGCGCGACGCGTAACGGCACGGCAGACGCTCGTAAAAATGCCGATCTCACTCGCGCGCCAGTGCGGCTGATCGGCGCGACTCCCTGCGAGTACCCACACACCCAGGGTTTAACGCGCGTACGTAAGTAGCAGCCGCGAGTGCATAGTCGTGTCTCCCAGCGACCACTCTCGGTCGGTCCAGGAAGCGGAACATGTATATACCCCCCTCCCCCCCCCCCAGGCTCGGCCGGGCATCGGGATCGGCATTCCCGGCCGCGATCGGAAACCTGCATCGTGCGACCGGTATTTTTTTCCCGACGCCCTCCCCGGACTACTCGCGGCTATATAGATTCCCTCCGCTCGTGACTGGATTGCTCGAGCGTCGCCGCGGAGATAAATTCTTCTTCCTCCTCGGGAGCTCGGCGGTGCTGGTGACGCGTTCGGCGCTTCGGGGCTCCTCGGGGGCCCTTTTTACCCGGGCGACTTTTCCCAACCGCCCCCGCGGCGTTGCTAATCTAATTATACGCTCGCGCCGGCGTTCGCGCCAAGCTGCTGATTTTTTTTTTCTCACTGCATTGAGCACTGGGGCGAGTGGCGTGACTGATATCCGTAGAACTTTGTTGATTTTGCAAACAAAGAGGATGGGGATTGTTTTCTTTTCGGTGGTTTAAGTGGTGTGTAATTTTCTTCTTTTTGTGTCTTATTAATTGTTCAATAAATTAAGGTTTTTGCAGTTATAAATTCTTTCTTGAAGAAAGCATTAAAAATGTATCTTACTACGCAAGATGTATATGACGTTTTTTGAATAATCTAATTCGATTTTTGAAATTCCCGCGCTTAGAATTTATTTATCAAAGCAGTTCGTGCTAATAATTAATTTAATGATATTACGATATTTAAAAATATATAAATAAGTATTTTTAAATATGAAATGCAAATACAATAATCCATTGTTTATTTATAAATTATCCAGTGTACCTGTTAATAAATCATACCTACAGTATAATAATAAATCGTACGTTTCACTCAAGAGAATAAGTAACCACTGCACATTTTTTTAGCGAGTTTCATTTCCACATATTTCCAATCAGCAATTATGAAATTATAGTTTAACTATCCAACCTCTTTTACATTGTAAACACAAATTATTGAATTCCTCATTAATCGTACTTCGGAGCGATTTAAGTGCCTGTTACGCACATTTACTTTGTAGATTATTCCTTCAGAACGCAACGATTCTCGGAATCGCAGACAAGTTTACCCACGGAATCTCGGGAATCTGCGAAATTCTTCAAACGAAGTGCAGAAGCGATCCGATTAAAAAAATGCATCGAAGTCGATTAACGCGCGCAAGACGTTCTCCGCGAAAATTTTTCATTCCTCCATGCTTTATCTTTCGGCCAGCCGAGGGAAAAGGCGCGATTCTCCTCGGCGCTTCGTTATCGGCTTATGCTAATATTTTGCTTGATAAAACTCTGGCTTATCGCGCGCGCGCCATTCCGCAGTCCGCATAGCCGGGCCCATTGTCGCACCGCTGCGAAGGACAGTTTCCGCCTCAGCTGCTTGGGTGCGACGTCGTCCCCCCGCCGGCGGATAATAAAACCCCGCCGGATTTTTTTTCGCGTTAGACGGTAGCCCCCCTCTTCCATTTCAAAGGAGTTAAATGGATTTGCCGTGATCCAATTCGAACGATTTATGTGGCCCACGGGATCGGAGAATGGAAATTAAGGTTTGCGCGGGGATTAACGATTGCGCGGCTGGAGCGAAGATTCGCAGATGGAATTACGTTTTGCGCGGGGTTACTGCTTTCATTGTGCGACTTCCCGATAAGGCCGCAGTGGGCAAAACAAAGAATTGAAAAAACAGCATTTTTCTAATCTTTATTTTTAAACATCGGTTAGACAAAGTCTATTACAAAAGTTACATTTTTATTATTTTTCTTTGAAAGAATAATTTATTTTAATGTCTGTTTACGTAGTCTAGAGGGTAAACAAAAAAAATGCAAATTGTTCTAATGCACCATATGTACGCAAGTGTAAATTAGAATCTTTCAACTAGAAAGCTCTGACCTTCGACACGTCCTGTCCGTTGCTGCGTAAGTGTGCATAAACACAATGCACGTATATATATGCAAAATTTAATCTAATCAATTCCTTGGTATTTCATTTAGCTATACAACTTTAGAAATGTATACCACGCGTGTATTATAACAGTTAAAAAGTTTTCTCTCATGCTGAACCTATACGATCTATTTTTTTACACTAACGTTCCTTTTTTTACCCAAAAAATAAGTCTCACTATGTATCAAGTCGGCACATTACCAGTAAGAAAAAGTATATTAAAGACACTAATAGACCAAGATTAATCACCATCTACACATGGAAAAAAAAACGAAAACCCACAACACTCTCACTTTTTAACGCTCTGTCGAAATCCATTATACCGGCGCAATCACTTCCGCCGATTAATCCCATCGCTCGATCTAGATCAATTTCTCCCAAGCCACCGCTGCTCCGCACCGCTCGCCCGCCAAAAAGCCATGCTAATGAGCAAAGACTCGCGATCAAGGCATCGAACTCATTTATCCCGCGGCGCCGTGGGCGCGGGACTTCCTCCAACGCGGCGATCCATCCGCGCTCGCGACCTTCGCGCGCAATATAAAATCAGATAGCACCTTGGGCTACCTGCGCGCGCGGAATCGTCGAAAAGGCCGCGTAGGCGAGCCGCGTGCACACGCTACGTAGGAGCCATTCACTCTCGCGCGCGCCTCGTGTCCATTCATGGCGCTGCGCGCGAGAGGCTGTTATCCTTATCTCCGAGCCCGGATTCGTATACGCGAGCCGTTTCCTTTTTGTCCGGCGTGGGCCGAGCGTGAGCACCTGTCCGGCCGCGGACCCTCTGCGCCGCGCGCGGCTCTCCGCGTTGGCTAGGTGGATAAGCGGCTTTGCTACGCGTTATTGCGGTACGCGCCGCGACAACTGGGAATTGTGTTTTGTCGTGCCCGAGCTTTTGTTTGGTCGAGTTCAGGAGAGGAGAGGAGGATATGCATTCAAATGATTTTTCTGTTTCGTAATTTTTTTGTATAATTAATATTGATTATGTGTACAAGATCATCATGATCGAGTTTTTCAAATTGAAGTAATAGGGATTTAATTGTAATAATTAGACACTTGATAAAATTAAGAGAAATTATTTATTATGACGATATCCTTCTGTGATGTACGAATTCAGGTCTGCATTCGCATATTTTTTCGCTTCAAGTGTGTCTTTCCGTTTTTGCTGCTGCTTCAAGGACCTCGCCAGATGAGTATCATTTTCTGGCTGACGTTGAAGAATTTATTACATTCACCGCGCGGTGCGCGCACTTGCTTTTGTATTCAAATATTATTTTAGCCTCTTGAAATCTTTTTTGATTTTTATATACGATTCCTCGGCTGCACTGTGCAATTCTCTTTCATTTCGCGCGAACAATGTAACAAAGAAACGCGAATTTCGTACTTTATGAAATGAATTTGGTAAAAGTTTATTTATGTACCTACGAATTAAAAGGAAATCGCTGTTTAAAAAATAAACGACTACTCGTTTACTCAACGAACGAAATCGTCAAACAACACAAAAAAAGTGAAATTCCCTTAAAGCAACGAAAGATTCGTCTGTCAGCTTTTCCTTCTTTTCATAACCGAGTAATCGCTTCTTCTTAAAGCGACAGTGACTAATAGGCTTTTACTTCGGAAATAAGTGAATTTTCTCCCATTAACTTTTAAGCAGCCTCCATTAAGCGCTTCGCCGGGGACAGAAAGAGGAGATCCCTCGCCTCTCCATCACCTCGTACGGGCGAGAAATTTGCAATGAATGGGCAGAGCCGTAGGGTCGAATCGATCGAAACCAGTCCGGAATCACTCTGGGCGATATGTATAACGCGAGAGCAGAGCGTCCTTATTCTCCTCCAGCCTACTCATCTCCTCGCGGCGGCGGCTCGATCACGCGATGCCATAAATTTACAACGAGGCGCGATTGCGGCGGCGCGATCGATTTTATTGAAATTACAAGCCGCGCGCCCGTTGCAAATTGCCGCGGCGCATGCGCAATTTCAATCGGCGAGGTCCGATTTTTTTTCGCCGCGCTTGTATTCTCATGCCGCTCGCGCGCGCGCGCGCTTTGAAGTCGTCGCCAAAGCGCGAGCTGACATTGAGAGCTCGCGGATTTAAAGGTGGAGGTTCTCCTTTTGCCTTCGTCATCGCTGCTCGATTCTCAAGTACGAAACTGCACTCGCGGCAAAAGATGCGTCGTCTTTTTAGCGAGTCTCCTTGCACAAGGAGATGAAGGTTTTGTATAGCAATAATAAACTATTTCCTTAATAGTAAGGAAACAGAGTTGCAGTGTATTTAAAGATTAACGGTATTTTCTCAAGCAAGACAAATTAAGACTAAAAACTTTTTAAACATTGCTTAATATCAAAAAGTTTGTAATGCTTACGGAAATTTCTTTAATTGCTCTTCTAAACTGATTCATTAAACTTAAATCATGAATTTTCTCGTAAAATAAAAAATGCAATAAAATTTAATATAAACTAAAACTACATTCATCATTAATTTTCTCTGTGCATATACTAAATTATTAGTTAAGATGAGAGTCACATAGTGGCTTGCATTATTTGACGATTATTGTGCTGTAGCTGTCCTTTCCATCATAGTAAACAGCATCGGAGCGAGGGTGTAGTTTAAAAATGAGTAATAACTCATTCATCGATTCAAAATGTGCCTCAGGCCAGATAATTTAATAAACATTAGGTGCGACCAATTAAAAATATATAATTTAATTTACATACTGCAGAAGATCAATAATTACAGATAAGTAATTACATGACGAAAGCCAACATTTATCAGCTTGAAAAAAAATGATCATTAACATACACTATCATATCGATCGCTAATTCACTATACTATACACCGATTACGCTTATGAATAAACGGCTCCCCTGACCTACATGCGCGCCGCTATTTCCTTACGAAGAACCAAATCATCGGCCGATCCACAATCTGAGACTCCGGCAAACAACCGCCTCTCCATATTCACGACGCCTAATCTCGCCCTCGGCCCCCGCTTATTTGCGAAGCTACCGGGGGCCCTCTTCCTGGCCGCGATAGGCATCGCGCGAAACTCAAGCGTCGGCGCACACCTCCGCGCGACGGGAACCCGAGGAGGACACCGCGATCAGCCAGTGCAATTACGTCGAAAGGACCGCATTATCGCGCCCACGGGCGAATCCGAGCCGCCGCGCATGCGCCCGATAAGATCGCGCCCGCGCGCTCTCGATCCAGAATCGAATGCGCCGACGCTTATCGATCGCTCTCTGTTTATTTGCCTTTACCTGGCGGCTTTTTTCTACGCAAGACCGAGGCTCGTGATAAGGGGCCCGGGGTTTTGAAACGTGTAATTTACTCGGCGCCGATAAGCTGCACTCGAACGTTTCCTTCCTGCGATATGGGCTTTTTTGTGGGAGACATTCTTTTGCGATATCTTTAGGATTTCTGTGAAAGTTGTAGGCGAGTTATTATTTACTAATTTTTTTACTGGTTCATTTATCTATTTGTGTACATTTTTCATTGATAAAAAAGCAGAAACTGGAAAATACAAACGTAGTTACATAATTACACTTGCAACTTTATTAAAAATGTTACATGTTACTCAGAAGTAATAATTTATCTTCTTTTTCCGAGTAACTATAATTTTCGCATCTACTAACTATATACTCACCTGCAAAATTTGTTCATAAATCTTTGAGAATTTTCTTTTCAACAGTTTCTTACTATCAAACAAAAGAGGAAAACAAAGAGGTAAAAAGAAAGTTAGAAAAGGCGCTGACGGATGCACTAATTGATGCATTTGTCGTAGCGAAACCACACCCATCTCTTACAAGCTGTTATAGTAGCACTTGCAAAATGTTTGAACGATCCATGGTATGCTGAATACCGGCGCGCGCTAGAGGCTTCGGGTACGGCCTTATGAAAGCAAGCAAAGCAAAGCGATTTACGAGTGGGACGTGACACGGACAATTCCTCTTGTTTTATTATACTTTGCAGGAATGCACATTTATAATGAAATGTGGAAATAGCGCATTTCAGACGGAAAATCAGAAGTTAATGAAGTTGTCTTTTCAAAAAATGCTTAGAAAAAAGCTGCGGTATACAAAAAGAATTACTTAAAATTGTTGTATTTCAAATGTGATATTTTTTTATGAAAATACTTTATTTGTTTATAAAATGATTGTACGCAGTTAAATTATTCGTATATGCTAAAAATACAGTTTTTTTCGAGAAAACACACATTTTTAGAATTAATATTATCAAGCTTTAATGCTGTTTAAGTTAGCGAATGCACAAAGATGAAACTCGAACAGTTCCAATTTACTCGTTATGGCCGCACCCTCCTTTGAACTTTAATAAGTGAATTGCAAAGTAATGTCCCGCAGCAAAAGCGAATTGCCTGGAAATCCTTCAATCGGAGAAAATGGATTAAACGAGCTCCGCGCTGGAGGCCAGAACAAAAAAAAAAATGGGAAGCTCGCCCGAGGAATTTCCGAAGCGGAAGCGCGCCGGGCACATATTTCGAGAGTCCGCTCATCGGGCGTCTTAAAATTAGCGGCGATTCGTCCGCCGGGGCAGAGCAATCGGCGATTCGCGCGGTTCAGCTCTCGAGCGCTACTTAAGGGAGCCGCCGGTCGTTTCGCCTCCGCGTGGTCGCCGCTTTATTGCGCGCACCACCGGCTCGTTTTATTTCTGTTATTTACGCGCGTAGCCTCGCGCATTTGCGCACGCATAACGTCTCGGCTCGGCGGGCGTTCACTCGGCTTACGTGTTTATTTCCACGCGAATATCTTACGCCGAGACCTCGCGCCGAAGAAAGTACCGCCGCGTTATAATATCCCCCTCGCACAATGTTTTAACGCCGATTAAAAGTAACGGCGTACCGCGAGGCATTGCAATAATTAAAAATCCAAATTGCAATAAATTCAGTGTCTTAATCCTCGTGTGGGATCGGCGGCGGATGATTAATCCGGCAATCATTTTGCAACCGCCTCCAAACCCTGCCAACGCCACCTTCGGAATTTCACATACCAAGCGATTAGAAATTCATATAAAACAGCAGGTTGCGCGGCGGCGGCATCTCGCCTTTCTACCGGGCAGCATCATGCAAATCGCGCGCCGCTCCCGATGTCGAGGAAAATCACGCACCGGCGAAATTGGCGGCAGAGAAAAGGGGAGGATATGTCGGGGGGGCAATTGAAAAGCGCACGACGCGCGCTCATTAGATGCGTAAGTCGTGTGTTCTGGCGCCGCAGCTGATGAAACGCCGGTTCAACGGGCGTCGAGCGGCGCTCTTTGACTAATAGCGGGAGTTTTTCTACGCGTGTGTATGTGGGTGTAAGAAAGAGAGAAGAGATAGGTAGATAGAAAGAGAGGAGAGGAGAGAGAGGGGAAGGCTGACGTCAACGGAAGCCGGGTGATATTTGCCGGCGACGACGATAACGCTGGCGACGAATATTTTCGCGCGCGACGGAAGGCGAACAGTGGATGACTTGTTGCCGGACCACTTTCAAATGTGTTTTCTTTGGCTGATTCGGCTCCTCTCTGCGATTTCTTTTACGTGAGAGTTGAACGCTCTTTTTTTAAGTCAATTAAGAAATGCTGCGTAGCATTTATAAATATTGTTTTTCCTTTTTCTAGACTTATTAATTGTTATGAATTATTAATTATTATTAATTAATGACCTTTTTGGATAGAGCCGTAATTTCTTACTTTTAATTTTTCCGATATTTTTCAAATATTTTGCTACTTTGCAAACGATGTATCATTTATCTGCTGTTTTAAATGTTTACCAAAGGAAAAAATGTATTTAAAAGGTTAGAATGTATTTCGCTGGAAAATGTTTAAAGTTAAAGCGTCGTCCACGACGGAGGCCAGTGCACGTAATTCTAAGACTTTTACGTATTAAGGCCGTGTTAATAACCTGCTCTAGAGCTTAAAGTAAGCATCATCCCGAAGCAGAGGAGAACCTTCCAATTGACACAATATTCAATCCTATTATTTAAGAGGATAACTAAGAGCTTAACGATTTTATCGCATTATCTTTCCATTTACAGTAAATGCTTCTAACTTCACCAAATATCAAAATGCCAAACATACGCAGAAAACACAGCTTGCTTTCACTTAACAGAATGCAGATAACAATCTCAACTATTCTCCTTCAAATTCTGCGGAACAAACTTTTCACACACGCTCCAGGTTCACACGTGCCATTAATTTTCTTCCATTTGAATAACATCTCTGACATTAAGCTTCTCAGCTTAGCCATTCTGCGTCTTTTACTTTGATGTATTGTAAATATGAAAAATTTTTGTTTTAATTTTTAAAGATGGGCTCTTGACCAAAGAGCAATGTATCACAGTATTTTTATATTAAAAATAAAAAATTATTATTCTTATAATTTCTACAAAAACTCATCGTTTGTGTTTACTTTTTATGTACACTTTTCCCATACTATTAATTGGTTGCCATTAGGCGAATCAAGGACTTCTAATCTAATCCTATATACAGCTCTCGGTTCCATTAATCCTCATCGCAAGTAAAATCGCATATCACGCGATATTTACGCATTCCCACGCATTCCTTTTTATCTCTAGGCGAAGATACTCTCGCTGATATATACACTGCATTTGCGTTAGCGAAAAGCGTATAGGCGGCACGTGCGCGCCGTCCAAGTCAGGAAGTCAACGACATCGCGGCCTTCCCTTCGACTTATCCCCCGCACTGCTAATTGATTTTTCCCTTCTTTTATCTGGCCCGTCGCTACTCCTCCCCCCGCGTGGCCGTCGTTCGGTTTTCTTGCGAGCTCGCCGGGGAACAACGAAGGCTCGAGAGATTCGTGAGCCGCGCACGAGGAGCCATCGATTCCAATTTATACACTCCGCGAGGCGCGCGCTTTGATAGCGTCTAGACGGCGGGGATGCCGCGGGAGATTTTTAGATGCGGGAGCGAGCTGAATTTTATCAACATGTGATTTAGGAGCCGAAGTTTCGGGTTTATAAATTTAAATTGATCGGATAACTTTGTTTTTATCGATTGTTTAGAAGTAGTTTAGATTGGTTTGAATTCTGATCGTTTACTTTCGAGGCGATAGAGAGTGAATGATTTATTTTGAAATAGAGCACTGCGTGATTGTAGATATTATTGATATAATTTCAAGTTTTTCTATACATTTTTACGCAATGCAGTAAAGTTAGTACGAAAAGTTATTAATAAAAAATCAATGATAAACTAATTATATGTGTAGGAGATATTTTGGTAGGGGTAAAGAAATAACTCCTAATGGTTATTTTGCATTTAGTTGTGTTTTATTCCGTAG
>JAXIUT010002516.1:23583-34563 GCA_035586675.1 Eurytoma californica | reverse complement strand
TTTATGTGCAATATTTTTTGTAAATTATTGTATATTTCTACTCTGGTTAATAAATAAATAAATAAATAAATAAATAATCATTTCAGTGTCCTCCCAACATTCTTACTATTTTAACGTAAATTAGGAAATTTTCACGTAGTGTCCTCCCAACATTCTTACAATTTTAACGTAAATTAGGAAATTTTCACGTAACCCTCTTGACATCGTATAAAACCCTAGTTCGGCTACTCATTAAAGGCAAAAGTGACGACGAAAAGAAGAGCAGTCAGATCAACAGTCCGTCAAGCGTGTCGCTAATCCAGTCGCGATCTCCTTTTCGCGGGCGCAGGTGGTCCATAAATTTGCCGTCCGGGGGGGCTTCCCCGCGGGCGGGTCGAGCAGGTGGCGCCTCCGCCCGGCCGCTCGGGGGCTCGACTTTGCCTCTCCGCGAAATTGCATTATGCGCCACGGACGTCGGTGGAAATTGCTCGGTCCCGGGCGCGACGTACTCACCGCCGCGCAACAGTAATTAACGCACGACGTGAACGCGCGCAAAATCAGGTGCTCTCCAGCTGACGAGGCGAGGCGCTTCCCGGGTGCGCCTCGAGGACGCTTTTCGGAAATTTTACGCGATTAGCTCGGCGGGTACGAGCGTCGAATGTTGAAACTTAATTCGTCGCCTAATTAGCGAACAGCGACGGCGGGCCCGCTACAAATTTTCGCTGATTAAAGCGAGATTTCGGGGAACTACTCGCATTATGACGGGCGGCTGCAAGTAGGGCGCGGGGATCCGTCGGGAGGTTCATTCGAAGTCCACTTTCCGAAGTTTCGAGCAAAGAGGAGATGAATCTGTCAAGACCGAGGGCGCTGAATTATTCGGCGCTAATCGCCCGGACAAGGGCACACGACGGGATACATAAATGAGGAGCAAAAGAAAATAGTCGAAATAAGGGGTGAGAAATGACGCGGTTTGATGAAAGTTTAACGATCGTCCCGCGATAAAAAAAATTAAAGAGACGCTTCTCCTGCCGCAGGAAAAGGAGACGGAAAATACTCCGGCGGCACGACACCTCGTTTAAATTATGCATCGAGACCCGGCCATTTTTAAGCCGCGTATTAAAAATGCTCCCGAGATGCTAGTGTATAAATGAAAATTTTTAGAAATACCCGACCGGGCCTGAATTATTCATCATTTAGACGGCGAATTATTTAGCGAGCGGTCGGTTCCGTTCGCTGTTTCTCGATATTTTTGCGCTTCCGTCCGGACCGTTTTTCGCCCGGGCTTTCCTATTCGCATTTGGCGTATGCGTAATGAGCTGCGCGTTCGTTTCGGAAAACGCCAAGTCGGAGCAGTCCGTTTTTACTCGTTAAAGGAGCTTATGGTTAATTAAGCCCTTTCCCCGGTTTTATAGGCTAATAAGAAGGCGCAGGGCTTGATAAAAAATTTCGCAAGCTAAGTTGAATTCACAAACAAGTTTAGGTAGATTAAAGTTAAATTGGGTAGGCTGCACGCTGAAAATTGCAAAGTAAGTTAATATAAAACGAGTAAGCGCATGATAAGCCGGGTAAAGAGATAAAATTATCTCCTCTTTAAATATGTGCACGACGAACACTTTTTAACTGGCGCAAGATTCGTCAATTTTCCTTGGGAGTTTAAAATGCGAATACAGCGATAAAATATTCATAAACACTTTAAAATTCACCCCCTCCCTACGAACTTTCCCAGATAAACAAATAACGAAGTATGCCCGAAGAAAAAGACGCGCGACAATCGCTTGGAACAGGGCGGGTGTACTCGTGCGAAATGGAAAATTTCCGGGAGCGCCTCGCTGCAATAGTCGGGCCGCGATGCCCGTCATCCCGTCCTCCCGGAGAATTTATACTTTGCGAGCAGCGGCGGAGGGGGGTAACAGGTGCGCCTGCAATAATTACGAAGGGCCGGGATAGGAGATGCGCAGAATTTCTCAAATTTATGAAATCGCAATGCGAAATTGCAATTTCGAGTCGCGAGCGCAGCCAGCAGTCCCCTCCTCCACCCGCGAACGGCGACGAGTTCGAGATAAGAGGGCGGGCTATTACCGAGTTGCACGGTGGGGGATTCTTTCGACTACGTAGCTGCGCCTCGGTCTTTTTTACGTCCTCGGGAGGCGATCGAATAGTCCCCGGCGGAAATGGGATCCGAGATAATTTTTTACTTATGCGCTGAATCGTGCAGTATTGAACTCGTAAAGTTGATTTCTTTACGAAGGTAAATTGCATTAGGGCGAGATTGAAAATTGTACAAATGATTTTATCCCTTGCGGCGTGTAATGAAATTCACGATTCATTATCGTTTAATCTAAAGGGCAAAGCGAAATTACGCCCTTCGTTTCGAAATGGAAAGAGTCACGGGTCGTTTACCCGGGAGTCTAAACTTTGCGTGGATGTATATATTTTTGCCTAGTACTATTGAACGACCTGTTTGTACCATTTTCTCTTTGCAGCGGTTTAAATAATCTATTTCAATTTCGAAACAAAAAATGAGGGTGTATTTATTTATCGGACCGCCAGTACCACTTCACCCCGTCAATAAATTAGTGATATTGCCCTCTCAGCCGTGTACGCGGGTCCACGAGGAGGTAAAAAATAGAAGCTACACGGGATCGGCCAGGCGCGTTAATCGGCGGTCAATCCATTACACGAACTCGCGCGTAATCGTAATTCAATAAGGACCATAGAAGCGGGACAATAACGACAAACAAATTCCAAGCGAACCGCGAGAATTCGGTCCGCTGGCATGTAACGACGAGTCGAGTCGATTGGCTCGTAGCACCAAGAGCGAATTATACCGCCCATTCCGTTATTTGCCGTGTAGTATAATAGGGTCTACTTTTATATTACGACGCGCATCGACCAGGGGGGGATTAGCGGTCATTGCCCTCGGGTCAATGTCGCGCAATTAATTGGATCTCCCGTCGGTCTTGCTGTCCCATGCGCGTTTTTTCGATGACGCTGCTATTGTTTTCGGGGGGTAGCGTGAAAAATGACGGGTGCCCTCGGTCGCTGCCTGCAGCTTGGACAAATAATTTTCGTCGAGCGCGAGCGCTGCATAACGTGAATTATGAGGATCCGGCATTCACGTGCGAAAGCACGACTGACGTGCCGCTTTGTGTACAAACGACTTTTTTTTTTGTCATGAAATATAAATAAACAAATCCGTCGGGGTAATGCAGAGAGATTTAAATGTTGAATACCCTATGTACACTCGGGGAATATTAAACGCAGGAATTCAGGCACCGCATGACATCTGGTTGCACAATGCGATTCAATTAATACGCGCCCTATATGTTTTCTTGTCACCGAATACAAGCGGGAGGTGTGTAAGCACCGCGCGCTCGCTTTCGGCGCGAGCAAACAGGCGCAATATGTAAGTAAATACCGCGTTTTAAACCGATCCGACCGTCGCGGCACAATTAATATTTCAATTTCCTCGCCGACGTCAACGGAAGTTTCTCGCGCGGCGCGACGCGTGAAATTTCCACTCGAACTTTTTAATCCAATTCCCGGGCGAATTTCAGCCGCCCCGCCCGCAAGCTCGACTCGCGAATGCCTCGCGGCGAAACGAGTTCCGCGGTGCAAAAAGGAAAAAGATGAATATTCGAGAGCGAATTAACGTCGGAAGGTCGTTAGCGGCTACTTTGCCGATAATACCCAGGGCGTTCGATCGAGCGGGGGGGTACCGAGGCGGAACGCGCCGAGCAGTTAATTACGAGCTTGCGGGGCGTCGCGCTAATGCGGGGGAAAAACCGCGGGCAGCCGACGGCCCGTCTCGCTTCGATCGCTCCTTCAGACACGCGTTCGCTCATCGCCCGCCTCCCATTGTGACGGCCTCGTGATTCCGCGATTGAGTTAGCAGCGCGTCCACGAGTTCGCACTCTGACAGCTTGCGGCAGCCGCGGGGAGAGCCGCGCGATGCCGATGGAATGTCGAGCAGCACCCGCCGCTAGTCCGGTAAGTGTCATTCTTTGAAGGCCTTTTGAGAGAGGATTCGTGCAGAAGCTTTTAAAATTAGGGACTTTCTTTTGAGAGAATTAGTAGATAACGCGTTTTGATTATACAATTTTTGCTTCCTCCTGGAGGAAGCTTTATAATAGTAAAAAAAAAGTTTCTCTAAAAAGGGGTTAGAAGTTGGTTTCACTGTTGTCATCTTCTTTATGATCATATAATATATGGTACACAAAATAAAATAAAAAATGTTAATCTGAATTTGAATGAAAAAGTAAACGCACTAAAAATTTTTAACAACGAAAACTTAAAACCAAATTTTTCCATTTTATTTTACTATTCATTAAAAAACGTTGAAAAATATATTCATTTGTAAAATGGATGTTTTTATTAAAATCAAATCATGAAATTGATAAAAATACCATCACCTTATTATTAAGCATAAGAAAATATGTTATATTTTTAAATGACTTATTGAAAGCTCTTAAAAATCAATTAATGATTTACTAATTATAAAAAAATACTCGTATAAATTGTATTCCACGCGACGTTATAATGTTTCGTCTCACAACCAAAAATTTATTTTACCTCGATTTTTGAATAACGTGAAGTACCCACGCGCACCAGTCGGTATACAATTTTTCGCGTCGCCACTCGCCGCTCACCGCCGTGGAAATTCACACGAGCGAAAATTAACGTCTTTTTTCCGTCGCGCTGAAGTCTCCGTCGAGAAGGTCGCGCGGCTGAAAACTCGACAAAAAAAATCGAGAAGCCTAAACTCGCAAAAAAATGTACGAAATCAGCGTGCGAGAGGGTGACGCGGCGCGGGAACATAAAAATTCCACGAGTCGGGGTCGGCGTCTGGCGGAATTAAGAGGCGAGCGGGTCTGAATAAGGCGGGTCGGTGTATCCGATGAAAAGCAGTCGTCGCGCGTTCGTTTGCACAAGTGTAATGAGAAAAGACGGCGCGGCTCATGACCCACTGCTGAAAAGACGCGGCGAGTCGACGGGCACCAGTCGCGGACGGACAATGACGGGGATGAGCGGACCGCTGCATTCGAAGGCGTCGAGGGTGCGAGTGGGTCTTTTTTTTCGACGGATTTTTAGCCGCGTTTGCTTCGGGCGATTTTTTTTCTTTGCTGTTGAGAAATAAGAGGCGCTCGAGTTGGCGGGAAGAGAATATTACTATTAGGGAAGTGGTAGTTTCTTTTGAATGCATTTTATGATGAGTGCAAACAGAACGCAGTAAATGAGCGTATCTCTAGAAATTTTTGGATATTTATTAAAATTCTATAAACTTAACAATATATATAGATATTAGAATTTAATTAGTTAATTCGAGCTGTAAGCTCATCAACATTAAAATTACGCTTACAAATACAATTAACTAATTAAATTTTAATATCACATTGTTAGGTTTATAATATCCTGTATTATGCAAATTCAATTATGACAATTAATTCTGAGACTTTTGCATTAAAGTAATTTTTAAAATCCTTTTTTAACAAAGATGGAAATAAACCTTTTTCTCAAGATTTTTCTTTAAAACATTTTTTAAAACATAATTGCACCTTTAACCCAATAATCTCCATATGAATTTTTCATCAAGCAATTTAAGGGATGGTGAAATTCTTTTTTCTTTCAATATTGCGTAATAAAATTCAGCTCTGTAAAAAGATATATCCGAGATAATCCGATCATATAACTTAAAAAGGTAGGCCGAAGTATGAAAACGTGTAGGAACCTGCGTGCAATTTTTTTATGCTGCAGTGTAAAAAATTTACGCGAGCCTAGATAAATCCTTACGTGACATCTCGGCGTATTCCAATTTCTCTCGCGATCTACAGCAATAGCGATAAAAAAAATGTGCGCACATCTTTGTAAAATTAAAAATGGCGTAGGCAAACTTTTGTTTTTAAATTTATACACAAATAACTTAAATAATTTTTTTTTAAATCATTATAAAACAGGTGTGTTGATTAATATATTGCTGCAGTTGATACGCAATTAAAAATTTTTAATTAACTAATGAAATCAACAAAATTAAAATTAAAAAATTGCTCTTCTGTAAACTTTTCAATTTAATTCATCTCGACGTGCGGCAACGTACAGTAAACGGCGTTTTTCTCTTTTATAGATCTTAAAAAGTTCTCCATCAATTTTTAAATTATTACATAACTTTTCCTTCCGCAAACAAACTCAATTGCCTCGCATCCAATAGTCCATCACGAAGTACAAACTTGCAAACCAAATCGCAGCTTTTACACAGAACTTATTTCCCGAAAAAAAAACCCGAAGCGTATGAAAAACCGCGCTATACTCGGCGCGATCGTTAATTCATCTCCACTCAGACGCTCCCGGAATTAAACGCGCCGCTGAATGATTGAGAACATCATCAACCCGGGTCGAAGGCGGGAAAGAAGCTAAGCCGTCATCAGCGATTCCCGGGGCTCCATCGCGAAATTCATAAATCCTTAAATACTTATAAAGGAAGCTTCGGGAGTAGTAAGAGGGCCCACCCCTCGGTGGGCTTATTCAGCCGGGCCGGCGCGTACCGGCGCCTCTGGTTGTTCAACCCGCGCGCTCGAGCGACGGAGAGGATCGATACGTCTCTCCCTACTCGGCCAGGTAGCCGGCGCGCGACCCCGCCCGATCGCTTTCAATGTCGCGCGCGCACGCTCGCCTCTTCTCCGCCTCGCGTACTTAATTGCCATTAAGAGGTCCCCGCTACTTTCCCCCCGCCTCGCAGCTTCTCTCGCGAAACTTTTTTGACGTCTCTTACAGTTTGTTGTTTCCTTTTTCTTAAGTTGCGCTCCGACGGCGTATTAGGGGCCAATTTTAAAATTCGCTTTGAAGCTTTCTCTCTTCCGCTCACTTTCGCTAGCTGCGTATGTTAAAGCTTTTAAAGCTGCTATAAGTAATTATTTGGTTTATTTAAGTTAAAAATGTTATCCACACGTGTTCAGGAGCTTGCGAATGACCGTGCGGTCCGGCGCTATACACTTTTTTTTAGCCAAAGTTGATGCCAACGCTTTTTTTTGCACCGGTGACCACTTCAAACGAGCGAGTGGTCTATTGTCGGCCAGTTGCTGCGTAGGTACTTCAATTTAGGCTTGAAATTATTTGTTGGGCTGACTGTCTGTATTGTCCGGCGTTTGAGAGGATTTGAAAGGTCCGCGCAGTTGTTTTTTTTTATATGAACTTGCGCGGAATGAAACTTTTTATAGAATTTCACGATAAAATTGTTTCAGCGAATCGGCGGTGTGTACTTTGTGGAATATGAGCTTTGACGGATGGAGAAGTTTATAAAGGGAAAAAGGAAAGGGGTCGAAAATAAAATCGTTTGATACTTCGGTTTGAACAAAATACAATGTAAAATGGTATGGTTACGACGTTCGCGAATCCGAATTCACATTTTCCTGTCGAGTATATTGGAGTTTTAGTGAGAAAAGCATAGTGTAGCTACTTTTATTGCGAGAGTCTAGTATAGTTCTACATCGGTACCCTTCGATTTTATTACTATTATTACACTTCGAGTAAGTAGGTATAATGTACTACCTCTTTTCATAGAAATTTAGGTGAATACTACTTGTTATAAGTTTTTTTTAAAATTCTATCTGTTTTCAATATTTCATTATTATGCAGTACACGCGAGTATAAAATAGATCTCTTTTTCTTAGAAATTCAAGTGGAGTGTGTCTCATTACACATGCTACTGAAATATATTACGTTCTCCTCAATATTTCAAAATATTTCTTCGAATAATTCGAGGTAAAAAAAACTGCACGTTTTATTCCACGTCCCTTTTCGCTTTTATAGGTACGGATATAAAAGAAGGTTAAAATTACGTAACTTATTTGAACTCGTTAAGTACCTTACAAAAGTAAAGCCTGAAAGTAAGTTTTTCTTAAAGGGGTGTCAGAAATAATTCATACCCCGCGCCGCGAAGAAGGAAGGAGAAAAAAAAAGAACGAAATCTTTCTCCCATCCGGCGGAGCACGCGCGCGTCGTTGGAAGTTCTCGTGCGATCGAAGCTCGGCCCGCGCACCCACGCACTCTGGAATCACAGTCGTAAAATCCTTCGTCCGCCTCTACTCCCGGCGCTCGTTAGCCCCCGTCCGAGCTGTCTCCCTTCTCTTATCCCTACTCTTTCGTCTTCTTCTTTTTTTGTTTTCATTCGGCGCGAGCACTCGTCTTTGACCCCGGGACGCGCGCGCGCGCAGCCCTCGTAAATAATTCAACAGTTGTCACCGTGGACTCTGCTCCCGACCGTCGGCTCCCATTAGCTCCGAAGCGCGAAAAAATTCCCGTCAAAGACAGGAAAAATCCATTTTGCGTCTTTTTTATTTTTTTTTTTAAGGAAAAAAGCGGCGAGTCTCGAAGAAAAGTTTCTCCCTCGCAGATTTTTTAGTATGCGCGTTTCGTCGTTCGTAATCGAATTGATGACTGGCTGTGTACGGGGATACGGTTGATTGGGCTTATTTCACGGCTGGCTAATGAATTTTCTCAACGTTCACTCGGCGCGCGTTTACCGTTATCGCGCTATTTTCGGATTCTGCTGCGCGAGGTCCTCATTGTGAGCAAATTGAGGAGGGGCGATTAAGGGGTAATGAGCTTTTATTGTAAACGCTCTCGGCGCACTGCTAATTTAATTGCATTTAAAAGACCGTGACGACTTCGCTGAAGGAGCTTAATAGTAATCGCTTCTTTTTTCTGTCGGCGTTGCTATAATACCGCCCCGAGTGGATGCAACGTCGAAAGGAAATTTTTAATGATTTCGCCTTGATTTGCAAAGGGCAAAAAAGAATTTACTATTAATTCCGCTCTAATT
The DNA here is from genome assembly GCA_035586675.1 of Eurytoma californica. Classification (NCBI taxonomy): domain Eukaryota; kingdom Metazoa; phylum Arthropoda; class Insecta; order Hymenoptera; family Eurytomidae; genus Eurytoma; species Eurytoma californica. Next base: position 25,769 of record JAXIUT010002516.1, on the reverse strand, counting down.
GCTCAATAGAGTCCACGATAAAATTTTTTAGCTCGGACAAATTGAGCAGTAACCCTATACATAGTACCTACGATTTTTATCAGAACGTCGTAGAGTCGAATGAAGAAAGCGATAAAAAAAAGAGAGAAAATGAGGAACGCCTTATGCGAAATGGAACGGTGAAAAGTATCGGGGGAAGAAATCGAGCGAGAATATAGCAGCGAGATGAGACCCGCGGTGGTGGGCTCTCGACAGTTCGGACGAGGCTCTCGTCGCGCTAAGCGCCGCGGTCGAAAAGCCATTGCGGGGGCGGGGGCGGCGGAGCCCCCCCGCGCGCACTCGGCCCGGAAAAGGGCCTCTCGAGCCCCGGAACTCGCTCCTCCTCTCGCATCCACTCGTCAACTTCTCCCTGTGATTCCCGCTCTCGCTCTTTCCACCTCCCTCTCACTCGGGCAATCTCCTCCTCCCCTCCCGGCTGCCTCTCTCGCTCTTTTCTGCATTTTTTTTTCCTTACGCGGCGGAAGAGAGCGCGGCGTATGCGCGCACCTCTTAATCTCGCTCCTTTGCATATAACCTGCGCTTTTTTTCCCTCCCTTTCTTTCCCCTTCATTTTTCTGCCACGGCGTGCTTTTACAACGCCAATAAGCCCGGATTTCGGAGGTAAATGTTGCCCTCGGTGAGCCTCGCTAATTTGGGAGCCAGAGGAGCGCGCATATTTTTGACGGGGGAGCAGCGAAGATGAAAAAGGAGCGGCGCGCGCGTAAAAATCAGATTATTATTTAAATGAAGAAAATTTATTTTACAGTCTAGACTGTGGAAAATATTTTTTCAATTCTACCATCCATTTTTTAAGGGCAACAAGGTCAGGATATATTCCACGTAATTACAAAACCACTTTTAAATAAGTGACACTTTGCAAACATTTTTTAAATAGATAATTTTGTTATAATTCAAAATTTTATGAATAAAAATTGAAAAATTATGATTGTCGTTTTAAAGTCTTCAAAAAACTGCAGACCTTCATATAGGAATATGGATATTGAAAATCTACTGAATTTTCGTGTCATTAAAATGAGCATTCACTTGATTCGAATAACCTATCGAAATTGAAATGTGCTTAGGGTGGACCTAGATACACTGCATTTGACTTCCTGACACATTTACCGCCAGGTGGACGCTGAGACACCAGTCCCAGTAACAGATCTGCGGTTTCAATTTTATATATAACTTACCGTAAGACCTGTACGATTAGGCGTTTGGATAAGGCTACTATAGAGAACCATCATTTAACTGATTATAGACAAAATAACTATTTATAACAAATCATGTATTCATTTAAGTAAATGAGTAATTTCTTGTAATTGTTAATCAATTGTCACTAAAATTACAATGAAAATAGTAGATAGAGATAGATAGTAGATAGGATTCCTCGTTTCTCCGTAGTAACTCCATAATGCTGTACTTGGATTAATAACATTATAACTAAAAAGATACAGCATGAAAAAGCCCGTTTCACACTTTCATTTAAATTCTACCGGTAAAGCTCGTTGTATACCGTTTAATTTCTCTCCGTCCCATCTCGGGAGCTGGTAAAGAGCTACTTCGCTATACCTCGGGCAGTATTACGTCGAATAATAAAAATTTCCAGGGGAAACCCCGCCGCGGCGTCTCCGCCACTCAGCATTTCCGATTTTCTTACGGGCCGCGCTTTCCCCGTTATCGCGCGTCGCTTTTTCACGAGCCCTTGAAAGCCCCTGGCCCCTATCAGCGCCGCCGAGCGCGGAGATAAACGTCGCTCCTCGGGCCGCGGCCCAACGAGAGGGGACGACGGTGGGAAGGGGGGGGGGTAATTTTTCAGAGAGATGTAGATTGCCCCGACTCCCCGTATACCCCCTTGTCGCAAGCTCCGCGCGAGGGAGGCAAAAGAAGCGGCGCTGAGTGAGTCAATTTGTTTCGATTTTTCTTTTTTGCTCCGTGGCACGAGGAACTTCGTCGTAATTAGCCCGCTTTGCGCTTGCGACAACGGCGCGAATTAAGAGATTAATCGAGCTCAATTTGCTCGATACGACGCGGCGCGCCGCCGTCTCGCCGCTCGTTTGATTAGCCGATTCGGCGACTTCATTTGCTCGGGATTAAGCTCGGCGTCTTTTATTATACTCTTCTCGCGGCTCTTGATTTATGTCGCCAGATCGTAAAGTCGGCAGGAG
>JAXIUT010002516.1:0-15130 GCA_035586675.1 Eurytoma californica | reverse complement strand
TAACGTTTTGTAAGTTACAAAAACTTTACTTCAAACTTTAGATGTAAACAAGAACTTTAAATTCTAATTGGCATAAGTTTAAATAAGTAAGCAACGTAAGAAAATCCAAAGAAATTCTACAAACGGTAACAACAGTGAAGTATCACTGCAGTATAATAATTCCTACTTACTACAATAACTATCGAGCAAACCATTATCTCAAACATTAACTGGGAACTCCGAAATTTATAATACCCGCGGAACTTCCGTTCGACAAATTGCCGGCGCGCCGAAGGCAGCTCTTTAAACGCTTTGCGCGGCCAAAATCCGTGTCGGCTAACAGGTAGCGAGGAAAGACGAGCTAAGCCAAGTGCGCAACAGCGAAGACAAGTGTTTACAAGAGCGTCGCGCGCGCGAAAAAAAAAAGCCGAAGGAAAGAGCGAGGGTCGCGCGCAGCGGGTGTCAAGTGGCGAAGGAAGCCCTGAAAAGCACCCGCCAGGTGTAATCCTCGCCGCGCGAGGGAGAGGGGGGGGACTCGCGGATTCGCAGAACTTGGCGGTTATATACCGTGTGTCGGGGACTCACCTGAGCATCTGCTAGGATGCGCCGCATCAAGGCCAGGGTGGGGTGTGCTGCGACGTCATCATCGAGGCCAAGCACGTCACTCTCCTTTCTCAGCCGGCCGAGACTCTTCAGGGCTGAAACGAGAACGAGACGAGCTTTCTTAGATATATTCAGCGATTTTTATCGGCTTTGCTGGGCAAAGCTTTGGGTCGATATTTTCTTTGTTTATTTCTAAAAATAATTATGAACATATATAAATGTAATGAAGAAAAAGAGATTTTACTTTTTTCAATCCTGTAAAAATAATCATTTATTAAATTTATATTTAAAGCCCATTTTTTATTCACAAATAAATGATTCTTCAATTTTTCTACCAATGGAAAATGCACACTGCTTATTTAAGATTTAAAAATTAATCCAGCAACGAAATGTCACAAAAATAAATATTATTGTATCTGTCAACGAGGATTATACGTTTCATTCGACAGCTAAAGTTTTCGCAGGAAAATTGATTCAATCAGTGACAAAGTTTTCTTAAGCCCGTCAAACTGCCTCCGCCGAGCAGGCTATAAAGGTAGATAAAAGGCAGTCAAGATATAGACGGACACTTGCGGCAGTAGCCGAGATAAGCTCGGCTGATCTGCATTGACTGTTCGACTCTGCGGCGTGCGAATCGACCGCTCATCCGACGCTTCTCACGCTTTCCCCCTCGTTAACGCCGCTATACGGACACCCGATCGCTGTCATCCAAGTTCCAAGCCGTTGCCACTTCGATCCCCCCTCCCCCCTCCTGTCGTACTCTCTCGATCCTCAAATTTATACAATCTCCCTCCGATTCACTTAGAAATGAAGGAGATAAAAAAGAAGGAAGAAAACAGACGATCCCGAGTAATCCTTGAAAGAATAACGAAGCGCTTTCCATAAAGCGCGCATTCGTCAAACGCTCCGCGGATTCGCGCGCTGAATATTAAAATCGAGAGCGTTTAAACGGTCCGGCGAAGAGAGGGCGCGCGTCACTCCCAGCCCGTGAGATTTACGCCGAGCACAAGCGCGCGGGAGGCTCGCCGCGGCCATTATGCAGCCGAGAGCCTAATGGCGAGAGCGAGAGAGAGAGAGAGAAAGGAGGGAGTGCGCGAGCCAATTCGTCTTGCCCTGGACGTTTATTCTGACCCCCCGGAGTGGAGTCCGAGGCTGGGGGGCGACGATTAAGACGTAGGTTCATTCAAGCGGCCGTCTGGAGCGCCTTAAATTCGTTAGCTCGCGACCGCCGCGAGATTTAAAGTCCTATTCAATTAACGTGCCGACGCTGCTTCCTACGACCAGAGATCGGGGGAGCAAGGCGGTGTTTTGATTGTAGAAATTAATTGACTTTTTGCATTTAATTACGAAGATTTTTAAATTCCAATTTGCACAGAATTGCACTAACTTTTTACCGAGTGAATATTAATATCAATCTGAAGGTTAAAAAGACGGTCAATATTTGTGCGAGTACTTTGAAGTTACTTATTAAAGGAAAACAAATATTCAATATTCATTTAGCGCGTAGGCACCGAAATCGCTTCGAAGAACTCATAAAGCTTTGGACGAATTTTAATAAAATCTTTGCCAACCAGCCGAACACCTCATTATCGAAAATCGCTTTCCCCACCCACCGTAAAAAAACGAGGAAGAGGCAAGAAGTCCGAAAAGAAATCTCGCTGCCCCGGGAAGTGTAAAGACGGATAGCCTACGGAGAGGAGGCGCCGAGAAGAGAGAGAGAGAGGAGCAATAAAAAGGAGTTAGTGGATGCAGAGGCGCCGGGAGGTGGAAAACCCGTTCAGCCCGGAGGCCGCCGCCGCCCCGGAAATCCTGGTAATCCTGGGGGCACTGGACCTCGCGGATTCCGCGGATTCTCGACGCCCGCGTTCTTTAATTAGAGCGAAAGAAATCGCGCCTCAAAAGGGATCCGCGGCGTCTTCGGATTAACCTCGGCGCTTGCCCGCATCTCTGGGCCGCGGGGTACGTCCATCTCAGCGGCGCTTTTCTCTTCGGACGTGCGAGTAAGAGATTTTCTTTTTGTTTTTTTTTTTTAAAGAGCGATTAGCTCTTTGTTTGATTCTTTTAACGCGAACATCTTCTTTTCGAGAATTTAGCAGTTTATGCGTCTGATTTTACAAACAAGCCAAAAAGTGACAGCTTTCGTAACTTGACGCTCCATTTGGAGCATTTTTAAAAGCTCGGAGGAATTAATCCTCTTATCATGTACCGCTAAAGCGGCTGAGCAGCTTTTTCACTCTTTTTCCAGTTGTTCGTTTTTTGACTTACTGGAATTACTTGAGGGGGCACTGCTGTTCGTTAACCTTTAAACTTTGACATTTGCGGTAGCGTAGTTATTATCGTCGTACGACTTTCGCGATTCACATTAATTTGCTCAATTACGTATTCTATATTGATATAAACCGCGAATTTCAATAATGTGCAAAAGCTATAGGCTCAACCTCTTCAATAAATCACATCTCATCACAGTGAGTATAGGCTGAGTATTCGATGTGGCCTAGTTAACTAGAATAATATGGTGACTGCATAAATATTGCGAAGCTCGAATGTTTATAAATACATCGAAAAAAGAAATCGATACCACACGTGTGTGCATTGCGCAATTTTTTCTCTTTCTCTCTCTCGTCGAGGGAAAAGCGTGAGAATTTTATGAGCGCGAGACAATCGAGGATTGAGCAAGCGTTGATTTTTTATAACCCGATGGAGAGTTTGCTACTTAGTCAGTGATTTTTAAACTTATGAGAATCCAGCGATGCTTCTTGAGAGAATAAAGATTTCTGAATGTTGTAAAAGGCAATTAACACAATCAAAAAAGGTAATGATGCGTAGGCGACAACGTGAGAAGCATTATCTGAAAAAGCTGTTAATTTACTTTTATTACACTTATTTGACCAGAGGTACGTTAATATAATGAAATGAACTGACGTAAATAATTTTTGTATATAGAAAAAAGAACAAAGCATTTAGAAGTAAAGAGGCTGCGAAGTCTGCCTATTTTCGAGAGTTGAAACAATGGCATCGTTGGTGTGTATCATCAATAATAAGCTTATCTTTTGCTATAGAGATGTCTCTAAAGGATGACATCGACAATTGAAATTATTATAAAAGCACGACGGCGCCAGCGCCCACGCACGTCAATTACTCACGACTTGCGTAAAAGGTTGCGACGACCACGCAATTGTCGCATAAACTGATGTTTTCTCCTGTCCATCTCCCGCGCAACAATGTCAACGCGAAGGTTTAGCCACAAGGTCAGCTGATTTTCCATTTAGGAAAATTCATCAAGTTGAAAAAAGCGGTACAATTCAATTTTAACCATACCCTTCTTTCGTATATTATAAAAAAATGAAATATAGAATTAAACAATTAAATGGTAAAACATTTGAGAATTACAGCAAAGCGCAGCAGTTGTATTTTTTCAGAAATTTTGCCAAGTTTTAAAACGTGCACCAAAAAAAAGAGACGAAATAACGGTTACAGAGGATCTGGAGTGTAGTGTTCGTATATACCGCCTTTACACAGTTATAGCGAGTAATTTTCGGCAGAAGCGAGACTTTGTGAATTTAGCGCCGGTGAATTTCTCTGCGGCTTTTCCGCGAGAGGAATACCCGAGTTCTCTCTCGTTAACTCGGCCCCGGCCTTTTTCGGTCCGACCGAGAAAAAGACAGCCTCGGAAATTCCGGCGGAAAAAGAGAGAGAGAGGGAGGGAGACCCTGGGCCGCCCATACTGCGGTCAGGTAAAGAACGTTTCGAGATTACGGAAAATGCCCCCGGTGTATATTGGCACGTCGCAGTCGCTTTCCTTTTGGCCGCGTTACCGCTAAATTGCTGGAATTTACGACTGCGCATGCTCGAAATTTTGCGAAAATTCTATACCCCGCGTATCCAATTACCCCAGCAATCGGAATTGAAAATTTTGGCTGCTGCTATATTGTTATCAATTACCTCGGCGTATTGTTTTGTGAAAATCAAACGGAAAGCGAAAATATGCTGTTTACAGTCTGGAGTCCATAGTTGCACTGGAAAATATCCACTCGATTTTTTTGTGCAATATTAATAAACAGGGTTTAAATTCTCTATAGCGAAACAAAATGCACATACCCACTTGTACTAAATGACTTCGTTACCGATGCAATTAAAGCTAAAATAGACTACTACCCCGCTAACACCGTGTAAAACATTCACCGTGCGGCAGGAGCGTGAGCTATTCACTCGTTGAAATTTACGAAGTAGGCGACATTTTTTTCGAAAAGTGAGCGCGAGCGAAAAGGTTATTTCTGGAGCGGCGGTCGAGAGCAGCCGGCCCACGCCGAGGTGCCTTCTTTTCCGGGTTAATTCGGCGGCGAGCGGCTCGTAATTAATGGAAAACACGAGTGAGCGAGTCCCCGCGGCTCTTTCGAGCTCTCGAACGACACTCTCATTAAAAGCGAAACGAGGCGAAACCCAGTTAAATTTACATAAGTAAGAATAATCCGCCCGGGCTCGGAGAGCAACACACGCGCGCGACTCGCGAAACTCCAGAGCGCGCGCTGCATAATGCACTCCGAATTGTGAGGAATACTTTTTTTTCTCTTTTTGATTCGCTATTTTAATAGAATTTTTGATAAAACAATTAGATCGTTTTTTTCATTTTTTTTTAGATCAAAATCGGAATAAATAGAAACACCCTGAAAAAGACTTCATTAAGCAACAGGGATAAATATTTTATTATAATTATAATCGTTATTATTATTATTATTATTATTATTATTATTATTATTATTATTATTATTATTATTATTATAAAAAAACTATTGAGTATGTACATTCTTTGTTAATTTTTTATAGAAAAACTATTGTTGCATGCAACTTCCGATTGTTTAATCAAGGTATAATAATACTTACTTACTATATTAAAAGGGGTTTATAATTAATTTTCATTCAAATATTCAGAGTGCAAAAATGCTTAAAACTTTGTAATTATTTATTTATTGTTACACGGTATACTGAAAACGATGTCCCCAAATATTTAGAGTTATAATGAGATTCTACAAGTAAAATCGAATCACTTGCAGAATTTGTAATTCAAGTGGAATTATGCATTTATGGAAACGTATTAAAGTTTATTCTATGACTAAATGTGTATACACTAAATAAGGCCAAAAACTATATTTCTTGTAAAACAAAATATTTTAAATAAATATTTTAAAAACACATTTGCGAATATTTCAGCTTATCTGATTTTATAAAAATGAATACCAGGTGACCACAAGAAAATTTCATCTGAAAATTACGCTTCGTTTCAATGATTTACAAAAATTAATAAAGGTGAACCATTAAACATACATTTTTTAATTCTGATTGAAAACATTTTTTTTGCGGATATAAAGCTTTCTCTACAAAAAAAAGAGAATAACAAATTGGAATCTCTAAAAACAAAATAGACTTCCAAGTGACGTTGATAAATGAAGCGAAAGACGGAGTCCGCGGAAAATCCGCAAACAATGGGGCGAAGGAAATTAGCGAAAGAGGTACAAATAAAAGGAAGGTGAAGGCGAAAAGAAGGGAAGGGATTAGCGTGTCGTCGGAAAGTTTATTCCGCGGCGACGTCCGCGTCCCATTACGCTTGACGTCGGGATGTCGCTCGGCCAAAAGTTCAGCGACGGTCGAGCGCGACATTAAACGCGCGTATACAAAATAAGCCGCGACGGGTTATAAATAACGAGCCGGGGACCGGCGTCTCGCGCGCGCAGCGAATATCATCGGCTAAAGCGGTAAAAGCGACTTCGCTGCCGTCCGACTGCAATGGCCGTGTCACGTGATCGTCGCGGAACCGAGTTGTTCGCGGGGAGCCGCACACTCTCGTAATCCGCAATCCTGGTTGTATACCGGCTTTTACGCCGGTGTGGCCCTCCTACTTTCCTCCCCGCGGTACGCCCTTATCTTATAAAGACCTGTTTTATGCGCGTGTTATTTTGCCGTTTGCCCGTTGCGCGTTAGGTTTTATTCCTGCGCTGACGGGTAACTGCCTTTCAGTCGGTACACTTTCGGATGCATATAAGTTCACGCGTTGAAAAGTTGAGAGGAATTATTAGAAAAGTTGTTTTACAAAAACGGAGTTATCTTTTTAAAGTAAGTTCCTGTTACTGCACAGTCTTCGCTGTTTTTTTTTATGCGCAACTTTAATTATTACCAATATAAAATCTAGAGTGTCACTTTTTCAATAAGATTCAGATCTAACTTACTGGTTATCAGGCACTTTTATGAATAAAATGCAAAATAATAATGCAAAATGTATAGTTTAGCGAGACTTGCTCTGTATAGGTTTTAAGTACATGCTTATTACTTATCACTGAAATACGTAGTATAACATTTTTCACTGAAAAAAATGTAGAGACTAAATTTAAAGCTCTCGGGGGTCGCAGCAAAACTTTTACCATCTGGATTTCAAAATTACAATCCCTAAGTTCGCTTTCTCAATCAAGGTGAGTGAAAGACTGGAAAGCAAGTCGCGGGAGACAATAAAGCGCGCAATATGAGTAATGCAGTGATTTACAATTTTACGATGCGCGCGCCTGCGCCGGTAGCCCCGCGGCGGGCACAAAGGGAGAGTATATCCTTCACTCCCCCGCAAGCGGCATAAATTTACTCTTTAAAAATTTCCCCCGTATTTCTCGCTCGGAAGAAGACGCGTAACTCCGGCAAAGTACATTATAAAGGCGCCGCTGCGCAACCTCCGCGCGAATCCATCACTCGGTCCTGGCCCGTAAGCGGGGAGGCGCGCAGCACCCTCGATTCCTTCTTTTCTCGCGAGATTTCAAAATTTTCCACCGAAACCGCCGCGGCGCAATCGCCGGGACAAAGGAGAATGAGCCGGCTATGGGGGGGCGCGCGCGCGACTCGTCATTGTCTCCCGGTTCCCATGCTCTCTCGTCCTTACATTACTTCCGCGGCTCTCCTCGCACGAAAGTTTCGCTCGCGTCTTACGGCGCCGCGTCGGGGAGCATCATAATTCCGTTATTCAAGGGGGACTCCACCGCCGACGACAAGCACCGAACTTCTCTCTCGCGCCTCGCGCTCTTGCGAGATCACTCGCTTCCGGCCTGTTGCGACTGCACACGGGGCTTTCAACTCCGCGCGATAACTTTGTATTCAAGGTGTTCTTTCTCTAATAGCTTTTTCGTGGGATAATGGATGATGCAATCGCGCAATAAAAACTTATGGGAGTTGGATGTTTTTTTTTTTTTTTTGTATTCGTGGAGGAGTATTGCAATTAGTGTTACAAAATACTTGCAAGTTTACAAGTTATTGCTAAAAAATGAGATGTGTGAAAAAAATATTTTATGGGTTTAATGAAGAGAGGAAAAAATTGCCCATACCGGATATCGCGCATTCGAATAAAATTTATCGCGCGTCAAAATAAAAATAATATTCAATGATTTAGTATGTCATCATTGTAATAAAAAAACACCATTAATAATGTAGCAAACGTACAACCCTTATATTTTACTTTCTCGACAGCAATAAAATTAATATTAAATAAATAACACAGATAAATAAATAATGCATGATAACCTCAGTTTATCACTAAGGGGTTATCCATTTTATGTAATCGTAAACCAGTTTTCATACTTTGCCATTACTTTTCATCAATGTAAAGTCAATTTATAATTACACTAAAATTACGCTTCACTTCTGAAGTGTAATTTTGATATCAGTACATCGATATGACAAAATCCATTGAAACTATTGTACTTTGAAGCAAAAGTTCCCGCAATCTTGGAAACCCCCAAGTATAAGCAAAAGGCGCTGTGTCTAGATTCGTTATGCGCTGCCCTCTCCCGCTTATTCAAACTTTCCGCATGGTCCTCTTCAGCTCCTTTTTTTTGCTCCGCCGGAGTATCTCCCGTTTTTTCGCCTTTTGTTTCCCTCCCTCCACCTTTTTTCCCCTATCGCCTTTCCAGCCGGCGGCGATCTTTATACCTCCTCGGCGCCCAGGTACGGCGGCTGCTCCGGTCTCGATTTCTTCTCGCGAGGCCGCGGCCGCTTTTAAGGGGATTTAGCCCAACGACCGGGTAATGAGTTTTCGGCCGCGCGACAAACGCCGCGGCTTGATCGGGCCGCGTCGAAATTGATTAGCCGCGGGAAGTCGACCGATCGGCTAGTCCAGCCCGACGGCGGTAGATTTTTCAGCCGACGGCGGGGGATTAATTAATGGGATTCGAGGGGGCCGCGCTCCGATCGTAAAAAGGGATGAAGAGATCGATTTTTTTTATACTTCTCTTCCTTCGTGCTTTTTTTTTACTGTTTCGCTGCACGTATCCGGCAAAACTAACAGACTTGTTCCGCGAATTGATTTTTCAATTCGAAGAGCGAAAGAGCTAGCGCGCGCCTCTCTATTTTATTAAATTCGAAGTTTTATTCAACTAATGCCTTTCGCGAAAGGAGGCGCCCAAAAAGGATCCTCCATTGAATTAAGTTTTATACCTTAATCTCTTTATAGCAGATGATTATCCAATTAAATCAGCCCCGACTCGGGCGGATTGAAAAAAGAGAGAGACGTTTCCCTCGAATCGGAGAAAAAAAAGGTCGGCTCCCCTTTCGCGCGGATACGACTCGACAGGCCATTTCCTCCCCGCTTCCTTCGATCGCGAGTCAAGATGGATTTCCTGCTTCCCGAAAATTGCCAGCTTTGTCTGCATCGGCGCGCGAGGATTTCGCTCGCCTACACGCTCGGCGGATTGGGACGATTTCGAAATTCAAATTCGTCCCGCCGCGAGCGTACGGGCGGCAGGAAATTTCGCGTTATTTCGAGCGAGGCGGGAGAACGGCGCGGAATTATGCGCGCGCGATACGGGCGAGAGCCCGGCTTTAAAAATTGATGGGACCTCCGACCGGCTAATTCGAGCGAGAGACTACGCTGATGTTTTAATGAATATTTGGGAGTTTTTTGTCGAAACGGATGGTACTATTTTATTATTTATGTATGTATATAAATGTATTTCATAAAAGTTTAAATGAAATGCTGAAGTCAAAATTAGTATGCGGTTATAGTTATCTTGGTGTTAAATAGTTTGTTTGACAAAATTGAGTACATAGTTTTGTGAAAATTTGTTGATAACACTATTTATTGCATCTTTTAAAATAACTAGGAAATTATAACCAGAATTCTTGATCACAGTGTTTTTTTAAATTACGAAAAACGTTTTCTTGAATATTTTAACTTACTTTCTTGATTACTTTAACTTGAATATGACTTTAACTTATTTCATTTTTGTATGTATGAATGAACGTCTCCTACAGTTTCTGTAGTCTCTGTGATCCAGAGTTCTAATACTCTCTTAATAAGTTGTGGCTAATTTTTATTAAACAGGCTACTACTAACTATATAGTAGTGATTTCTATAAAAAGATAACTATAATAATTTCTTATAAAAATGTTTCTACCAGCTTCCTTGAACATTGTTAAAACATAAATAATAAATGTTAATGTTATAAAACTGCCAAGTTTCTCATCCACTATTTCACATCCTCTTGAAAGTGCTCTCACGATCCAGGGAGAACCCCCGTGGCAAGCCGTAACTTCCACCATCCGGGGGTTTCCCGGCAGCGCAAGAAAGACGAGGGGCTAGGGAGCCAGGGCTCATTAAGGCCTTGTAGTACCCCTCGCGCGCGCAAGTGCGTTCGCAATCAAGCGAGAGGCGCGGAGGCCGAAAGGAGGTCTCGAGGTGAGAGGATTTATTTCCCCGATGGCCGCGGAGGCGTCGCGGCGAAGATAAGCCAATTACGCGCGGCCGCGAAGTCGCGATCGCCGAATTCGACATAAATCATATGCGCAGCGAATAAACGCGCGGGTGGCGCGAGGGGGTCGCGGGAGGTCGGCCGGTATATCGGACCAATCTGCTTATTCTAATTGAAGGAAAATAGGACGGTGAGTGCACCGGCTATATAACGTGAATTTATTAGTGCGCTTAATGCGAGTCACTTATACATTCGCGTGTCTTTTAATTAAAAGGGATTTTAATTAACGCTGCTGGGTTTAGCTGCTTGCGCGGTGGAAATCGAAAATAACTTTAGATTGAAATCGATGTTGGATTTTTATGAAGTCTGAAAGTAGAGAGATTTTTGTATGGAAAAAAATTTCATTAAGCATCGCTATGCGAGATATTCCTGTGTGTTTAATAGAGGCGGGGTATCCCATATGGGAATCGTTACTTTGCTTAATGTAAGATTAAATGTTAATGCACAGTTTAAAAAGTCCCACTGTTATTACAATAATTACATAACTATCTGGAATTACTGATTACCAAGTTGGCTTAATGCGCCTCCCAACCTAATTACACCGCACGACAATTTTCAAATTCTCATCAACGTGATGAAAAAGGGAAGAAATTTCTCGTGCTACATCACCCACGCCTCTCTCTCGAAAAAAAAATATTCCGCCGCAGCGAGAAAAAAAGGGAGGCGAGCGCAGCCAACTAACACGGCGTTGCGGTGTGTAAGAGAGTAACTAAAGCAGAGCGAGTGGCCCGCCGGTCCCCCGGCCAATTGAGATGTAAAGAGCGCCCGGCTGCGAATATGGTAGTCGCGAGTACGTCGCATGAATATTTAACGCCGGCGGCGGGCGAAATGATTATCGCGGAACTCAATTTCCCGGAAGAATAAGGCCGCCTCGCCTCTTACAAGGGACCGACATTCGTAATCACGGTGTGAGTCGTCCGCAGCTGACGACCGGTGGGGGGGAAAGAAAAAAGTGTCCTTCGCGTCGCGGATCACCGCGAAACCGGTGGAAGGGGGTCGCGGTCGAATTAATCGACGAGGGTCATAAATGGCTCGTGAAAAAGCCCTGGTTGGAAATCGAAGTGCGCCGCGTCGCTTCGAACCTGAACTTGAGCCATAAAAAGAGTTCGAGAGGCTTCTAATGATGTGCTTCCAATTTGTATAAGAGATTTTTTTTGTAAAAATTAGTCTCATATTTTTTGCTAAAGTTAGCATGCAATCTGTAATTTTAAAAGCGATTGACCAAAATTTCTTTACTTCTTTTTAGCGATAAATTAATAAAAAATGTTAATTATTTTACGATATCCCTTTGTTTCTGATCAATGTTGATTTTTAGGTCAAATTTATTTCAAAAAAAGGAGCTTGTGAAATATATACTTATCTTTTTTATGCTTTATTCAAAATTATTTACATTCATTTGCACCAAAAATTAAAATTCTTTCTTGAACTAAATTATTCCGCATAATTAAAATTTTACGTAAGTCCTTAACTCATTGCATTTAATTTTTTAATTAAATCAACTTGCATAAAATTTTATTTTAAATGTTTTAAAAGATGCCTTCTCCCATTTCCCCATTCCACTTATAATAACAAGAAAAAGATTTTCGCCCGTCGTCGAATAAAACTTCCTTCACCCGCAGCAGCAGTTTCTTTTGGAAAAGTTCGGCTTGCATTTGGAAAAACGAAGGCCCGGCCGTGCCTGCAGAAGATCGGGATTCGCCGGGGATCTTTTTTCCCCGTCGGCGGGTGAAACCGAAAATCAGCCAAGTATATCCGGTGAAGAAGCACCGAGCAGCCGAGCGGAAGCAGCCCCTCTTCGCCGGAACTTTTCAGAAGGCGCGCACTCCCAACGGCAGTTGGCGAGGAGGAGACAAGAAATTATCTCCCGGCGAAAACTTTGATAAGACAAATAGCATGGGAAATTCCGGTCTGGCCATTATTATTACTAGCGGCGACACTATTTTCATTGCCCGAGCAAACCCCACGGAACTTATATTCCGTGGGACGAAAATTATGTCCGCTGGGAGCTTGACTGCTTTAGTCTTTTTATGCGGCCGATTGTTTATTGGGTCGCTGGTGTGTAAAAAAGAAGCCCGCTTGGTACCTGCAGGTATTGAAACGGTTTTCAGCCGGTGTGCTTCGTACTTCCGCTGTGGTAATTCATGCGGAGAGCATCAGCAAGTGCGTAATTGGTTTTACCGCGTACCCGCCTTGAATTCGAACGTGCTATTTGGATCGTTAGATATCTATGATCGTCAACGCGTACAGTTGTACCTATCAAGAAAACTAATAAGTTGGACAAATGGAATGCGTATTATTATTTTGCGAACAAAAGTGCAAAAATAATTGTTTTAATGAATTTTATTTCAATCAATGAGTCGTCTCGTAAAAAAAAATGACAGACACCCCTCTAAAATAGCATTAAAAACATTTTTTTTCTTCTGGAAAAGAAAGTGCAGTCAAGTGTTACCGAATTAGCGAGAGCGAGCCGCTTCATTAAGTTATTGGCAGGCTCGGCTAACGTAGAGCTTAATCGCCAGGAGAGTCTGGAGGATCAACAATCCGCGAAGATTTGAGCCGGCACAGGACCATTTAAGGCTGCTCGTTCGAGGACTCGCTGTCGCAATCGCTCCGTGGCAATCGGCCCGGGCGTGGAAAAGCGCCGATTATCACGACAGTCTGATCTCGCGTCACGGGCCATTATCGTCGATTTTCCGCTCGGCGCGACCGTTTCGACACCGCCCCAATCCGCGATAAAATGCGAGGTGAGAAAAAAAAAAGATTTTACCGTAGTTTTACTCTAGTTTTTTTTTTTCGAGATGCAAAAGCGCGTGGCAGCATTGACACACTTGCGGTCGCGACACCTACGGCGCGCGCACGCCGTCTCGAGGACTTCGCGCGGTCTAATCTTCGAAAACGTCATTGGCGGGGCAATCGAGCGGCGCGCGCCACGAGGCCGGATAAATCGATGCTGCAGAAAATTCTCATAAATATTTATGGGCCGCGAGCGACAGCCAGCCTCCGGGGCTCGTCACAGAGCTCGCCCCCCTTTATACAAGACGCCACCGGAGGATAATATAGGTATAGAGCGCCGGCGCCGGCCCTATTGTGGCAAAAGGATCTCTCGCGCGGAGGCCGCGCGTAGTTACAATGATAATGAGATCTCTTTTGATACGCCCTCTCTAACCCCCGGCTCTATCCCTTTGACTTTATATTGCTTATATTTTGTTCGCGTAATGCGGCTCTTGTGTCTGCGAGGAAAATCTCATTGCGACCGTGTACCTCTTCTTTTTCGGCGTGGGAATTATTTATACGTGACTAATGAATCAGATGCAAATGCGTTTCTGGGAATGTGTGTACATCCAGCTGACGTAATTTCTTTTACAATGCGTACCAAAATTTCGAAAAAAGAGGTACTGTTAGAGATGCCTTTATATATTTCAAATTGTAATTATTACATTAACGCTATTGTTTAGTTGTCGTTTGAAATTTTTATTATTTCTTTATCAACTATTCTTTCTAAATGTCAATAAAAATCAATCGATTAACATATTTCTTAAAAATTTAACGTCAATCGGTTAACTTTTCAGTTAATTCGAACCAGAAAATCATAAATCATTCGAATGGAGGGCTTATCACTCTTTCACGTTTACCGTCTCGAAAATAAATTAATACCAATTATCTATTAAAAAGATAATTCCACTTTATAAATCCAATATTTATCGAATAAATTGGAAACATACATCACGAGCCGTATACCTGCCTATAAAAACTTAATGCAAGGCGATTTAGAAGATTCATTACCCCGAATTAGCGCGGCATAACCGATAAACCGATACCGCATAAATCTGAAGCGCGAGGACTCCGCCTTAATTTTCGTTCGGGCATACGTAAACGCCCGCGAAGGACCGCGGCTCCATAAATCCGGCAAAAATCCGATAGCCGGAAGATGAAGCGCGCGGCTCGTCCCCGTGGCAAATAGGAGCACTTAGGGGAGCGGGCGACCGATAATAACGCGCCGGATGTGGTCGACTTAAAAAGTAGAAAAAAAAAACGTGGGGGCGCGACGAGCTACATCCATACAGCGCGAGCCGTCGATACGCGCGTGCGAGAGGAGACGCGGTATATAAGGCATTGAGCCCGGTGTGTAGACCGGGGCCAGCGTCGAATCGATATCGCGCTCCGGAAAGTCTCATAAATATTAATGCGCGGTCCTGCGGCCGGCCTCGCGCGCGCGCGCGAATCTCGCACCGGGACGCGCGCCGGGTTTACGATTGCCCCGCACGAGCCGCGGGGATAGCACGAGGCGAAAAAATGTTTGCGCATTATTGCGCGGCCGTACGGCGTACGCGCTCTGCTGCCTCTGAGAGGCCTTTCGCACGCTTCGGAATTTTGAATTGATAAATAGTTTATGTTCTAATAATTTTGTTATTCTTCGATGAGTTTTTATTGGTTTATTGTATTTTTAAGAGTGACTTTTGTTTCAATTCGGAAATGCACGTTTTGATGTATGGGCTACAGTTAATAACCATCATTTAAAAATTTGATAAACATTGAAATTTATAAGTTTGATTCTGAGAAAGATAAAACTGCTTTGCTAATATGCGAAACCCATTTTTCTTTTTTCTTTAAAAGTAATATTTATAGACATAATTGGTTTAATTTATGCGCATAAATTATCATATTATGTATTCCTCATATCGTAAAATGAAAAATTCATTTTTCACATCATATTTAAGCACTTAGATAAACGATATCTGTATAGAGAGCGTACTATTCTTTTAAAATATTTT
>JAXIUT010002486.1:16355-34626 GCA_035586675.1 Eurytoma californica | reverse complement strand
TAAGAGACATTTAAGTTAGAAGTAGGACGATTCGATCAAGACTACAAATTTTTTTTAAATATCAATTGAAATGAAAAATAACTCGATTTACACTAAAAATTACTGATTCCATCTACCTATTTAGGAGATGTGCTAAAAAGTACGTTGTATATTTAACTATTTCATATGCAGAACTTAAATAACTTATAACAGTCTTTGAATTCCTTTAGTGGTTCAATAGTAAATTTTGTTAAATATATATTACAGATTTACGATTCGGTTCGAGAAAACTACACTCGGAAAAAGAAGAAAAGTGTAAGAGAGGAGAGGCTCATCGAGAGGCAAAAGGAACGGGCGAGCGAGAGGGCTCAAACAGCGCGGGAGAAAAGGAGATAAGAAACATAAAGATAAGGCGGGTGTGCGCGCGGGGGTAGGTAGGTAGGTCGGAGCGAGGAGTGCAGCTCGAAGGCGGAAAAAGAAATATGCGTTTGCGCGTCCCGCAGTCTACAAACTTTATCCACTTTGCATGGTGATGGTTCCCGGATATTCGGTGTGCCGGAGACAAAATGGCGCGGCGAATCGATTGCTCCGCCTCCGAACTTATATTTACGAGCGACCGAGTCAGCGCCCTCGCGATTTTTATGCGCTAATCCGAGGGATCCGCGGTGGGGCGAGCCGAGCCGGTTGCGGGGAAAATTGAAAAATGATAATTCAAAAAAGCAAGCGATATCCGAGCAGGCCGGAACGATTCGGATTCGGCTGCGTTATTGCTATTCTTCAGTGGAAATCGAATGATAACCTTTTATGTTTAATCTGCGAAATTCAATCCCAGGAGAATTTCAATTCACGTACGGCCCGTATAATTATATTATAAATTTTCGTTTTAATAAAAGAGTAATCCTTTTTTATGCAACCAAGCAGTTTGTTTAGATTTATGACTGACTAACGTAAAAAATTGCTCCCCTTTCATTTTGTGCTTTACTAATGGTAGAAGGAATTTCGCATCATATAATGCCGAAAATTTAAAGACTATCAACGTGTTGAAATGTGTTCATTGATCTTAAATTTTACAATTCAAAAATTATGTATGAGATAAAGAACTGACTTAATTAATCTTCAATTTTTAAACAACTAGCAAAATTAAGCGCGCGTTTGTAAACAAATTCTTTCTACTACAGAAGGATACTTTTTTTAATTTACATATATTTATAAGAAAATAAAGCAGAATGGTAATACTAACAAAATTATGAAATGTAGAGTAATTAAAAAATTTAAAAAGGTAATGACTATTTCATTAATCTTTTTAAGCAACAAAAAATTCTGTAATTAAATTAAAAAGTTAAATTCATATGAAAACGTTTTGAATGTTGGCGCTATCCAACCCTATTGTATATTTACCCATTAACCAATCAAATCTCTTCTTTAAATTCTGCCCAACATCCATAGACAGGAGCCATCGTTTTCTTAAGAAAGGATTGAAAGCTATATTATCTTTATCTCAAAATACTAACTAATCTGACCTCAATTAAATGCAAATGCATTTTTAAATTTTATTCCAATACATCTGGATGATTCCCAATTGAATGACTGGTTCGCGGCATTAGCGTGAATAAAGTTGGTCGTCGGTGACATAAACAGAGGCAACGAAAGGGAGGGCAAAAAAGAGCGCCGCGAGAGGACTGCAGCAGCTGTACCTCGCAGCTCAGCGAGTCTATTTTAATGGCTCTAAAGTGTGCAGCGCGCAGCTGGGTAGGTAGGCTTTACGATGCATGAGCACGTATCCGTCGCGAGCTTAAACGGCGGACTTACTTTTACATCGGCCGACCTCGATGACACTCGAAATTTATTTCACCGGTGCACGGTACACACGCCGCGGGTGGAGTAGCGGAGTGCGCGAGCCCATTTAAGTAGGCAGATGCGCAACAGATTTACAACGAAGTGGATCGGTGGGGAGGGAGATTGATGTCACAAGAGGGGAGCTGAACTTTGAATTTTGAAAGTGCCGCGCGTCAACAGCAGTTAATATGCAAATCGATTCCCGATTTTTTTTATTGAATTAATTCAGCGAGAAGGGAAGGTTTTACGCGCTTGGTAGTTATTTCAGTTTTTTTCACTTACAATTTTATAATTTTTATAGTAAAATTATTGCAACATATTTTGCATACTTTTGTATAACAATAGGTTTAGTTGTGAAGATTTAAAAAAGAGTTCAATAAAAAATTAGTATCACTGAGGATTGCATCAGAATCTACTTGCTGCGGTTAGCAATACCCCTATTTTATGAATAGTGCCGGGAAATTGGTAAATCAAAACTATAGGCTCTCATATTAACTAAATAGAGAATTTGATCTTTCAAACTATGCAATCTCATGGTTAAGGTCAAAACCAAGATCACCATCAAATAACTGAGTAAAAAAATTGCAAACCACGAATAAATTGTCCAAGTCATCCAGTCGCCCCGGGACTTTTGATGGGATACTTGTATCCAGCAAAAACCGTTAGAGACAAAAATATGTATTTTTTTTAGTTTTATATGTCAGAAAACATCTCGTATAATTCCAACATATGTTCTGACTCTCTTCCATACAGTTAGTATGTTTAATAGCATAAATAAATGAATAAATAAGTAATAGCTTATATAAAGCGCGTAGGCATGTCTTACACCGTTTACTAGTTTACATTTCACGTAAGTAATTAACCTAATCATGTCAAAGGCATTTCCAAACGCAGTAAGCGCAGTTCACGAAATCTCATAATGCGCACAATCACGCTCGGCGCGGGTATAGCGGAGTTTGCGTTTTGCGCCTCGAGTGCTGTTGCTTTTAAGTCCGCCACCCGATGGACCCTCACCCAATCTCGACGTAACTCGAGCGAGAGACAGAGAGGCACTCGAGGGCTGTGCGTGCGTGCACCGAAGGGCACCGCTAAGGAGGCCTTCAACCGTATCGAATCTCGCCCTCTGATTGGACAAGACGATGCGACGTGCAGGGCTCTCCTGCGCCTAGAATTTATGGAAAGAAAGCCCCTTAGCATTTATGGAAAACGATAATTAATACTTGTCGATTCATTTTAATTTATTTCTTCTATTCAGAAAATTATGATCAGGGAAATGGGCGATTTTAGGAAGAAATAATAGTGGTAAAGTAAGCTCGATCAAAACATTATATAGCCAATGAAACAAGAAAAATCTTATTTTTCTCCAGTTTTTTGACCCGCTAACAGGATTATTTTTGTGGATTTTCTCAAATAAACGCGATGATGGACGATTATTTCCATATAATATGAGAACAATCTAATTAAATGATCTTTCAATTAAAACGCAAAGTTTAAGTATACTTAAAGAATTTAAAAGAATCATTAGCTAGAATTTTCCACCCCTAGCTACTTCCCATGCACTATCAATAAAAAGTATAATAGAATTTGAATCTAGCCTGGTGTATTGATCACATGACATACACACCGCTAAGATAATGAAATACGACCGCCTGGCGAAAGTTGGGAACATCGATAAATGGCTGGGGTATTCGAGCGCTTTCATATGAGCGCGCGACTAAATTGTTGCTAAATGAGCCGCGAACAACGCCAAGACTTTGCTTTGTATAATTACGCTCATTTACATCGGGTCGGGCGGTGGAGCTGCGAGTTTCATTCATCCGCGTCGCGAGCAAATATTTGTCCATGTGAATACCTTTTGCACTCGCAAAATCATGCGATGCGATATCAAGTTGACCTTGAAAGGAATGCTTTTTCGCTTAATACACCGCTGCATTTTAATTATTGTCATTCTAAATCTTAAGGACTGAAACGAACAATAACACGATTTTAATACTGTTTATATTATTTTGCCCTTCGAACAGACGCGAGACGCGGGACGAACCGCAAATAACAGATCCGCGGGAGCGTAAAACTCTCGAGATTCGTAGGAGCGGGCGTTGCGGGTAACGCATTTGCAAGCAACACTGGGGCCACGTGACGAGCCGACCGATGAGCTCGATTATTGTTCGCGCGTGTATCCGATTATACGGTATAATTAGGCACGGAGATAGGATTCTCCCTCCGAGCTGCGGCATTGTATCAAACGGAACGGAACTGCAATTCTCCCACGCGGTAGATAGTGAGAGGGCGAGAGAGAGAGAGAGAGAGAGAAAGAGAGAGAGAGAGAGAGAGAGAGAGAGAGAGAGAGATGTAGAAACTGCCGCAGCGCTTCCTACGCTGCGTTAGGCGAATCTGGCTTCGGCGAGGCTAAGACACACGGAGTGCATAGGATGCCAGGATCAACCTCCTGTTGCTGGGGGAGTGATTTCCTTGAGTCGCTCAAGCGTTAGTTTAACAGCCGAAAGATATTGCTTTACTGAGAATATCGTTATTGAATTTTTAATTGTACATGTATTATAATGGTATTAATAGATAAACTTTTAGATTTATTTTTTTTACATATTCTATAAATTTAAAAATGTGGAAGTTCTTAAGGTCATTGCAATACCTATATAACGAATATAATTAATGAATATATAATGAATATAATAAATCCAGAACTGTGCAGAATTGTAAACTAACAATATTTTATTTTAAGGCAATATTGTATAATTCTTCTGGATTAATCATCAAGAAAACCAAAAGATTGACAATTTATGACTAAACTAAATTTTTTCTTTCAATTACTATATTTTTCTATAGCTGTTTCTTCCTTCTTTCTTCGTCAAACTTAAGAAATGCGCTTATTCACTATTAGTCAATTTTATTTAAAAATCTTTTGGAGATCTTTTAACATAATTTAATATAATTTAAGATCATTTATCATAAGTGTACCCGCATCTAAGCAAACCCGCTTTTTTAAGTTAAGGCTTTTTTAAAAACAGAATAGCTTTTTTAAATAGAAAATATCTCGAAATTGACGAATGACACACTCTTTGCTGTCTCGAAAATTTCCTATACCTACTAAATACACCCATTAACTAAAATACATCCATTCGATATCTAACAAATCCATTTAAACGTCCCCGCATATGGGAGTTCATTCACATCCCCAAAGCCACTTTCGGAATGAACTCTGTGTCCTCGGCCCGCCGTCATTGAACAACTCCGGTCGCTACTTTTCGTTTAAATAAAGCTCGGCGGCCCGTCGGGCTGCTCTTACGTAAAGCCGCGCTTCGCGCGCTCGATGCGTTACGTTACGCAACGGCGCGCACGTGAACCCTCGTACACGTGAGAGCCCGACAATTATTGCACAGTCGCCCCGCCCGGCGCTAAAGCGTCGAGTTTCCGTCGCAACAATTTTTCGCCGCCGCCATCGATCGCCTCCGCAGCTTCTCAATGAGGCGAAGCCTGACGCGGTTCGTTTCTCTTAACTTTTAAACGTCACTTTTCATCAATTTGTAATTTCGTAATTGGTAGATTACTTGTTAAAAATTGCGATTGAATAACCCATATAGTGGTACAGGATCCATAGTGGCATTCGCTATGTAACGGAAATATAAATTATTAATTGAGAACAAGTGATTGCGTCATATTTATTTTTGATGAATACGTAATGCTAAATTGTCAATTTGATAGTTGCAACGATTAGATATATAATGGCTAAAATAGATTGAACGCCGATGTTGCATCGACAATATTGGTTTGTTTTATATATTCTCATAGTAATATGATTAAATCTCAAAATATTTATTGCTGAGCATGCTCGCGCCAATAAAGCTGTGCAGATTTTATAATCCTTACATATTAGGTGCTATGAATCGCTGGCTGCTACCTATTTATTATAGTCAATAATGTAATGTTATTATTTATTATTTTATTAAAGATATAATGTAGATTATGACAGTAATTTCATGGTTACAAACATGCAGATAAAGTTATTGATTACTAATATAATATGTAATAAATTATTATTATCGTCATTTTATTTTGTGAAATGATAAACCAGTTACCACGACCTAAATGTAAAAAAGAAATGGATGTGGTCCATTAAGTCAAAGTTGACGAGCATTTTAAAAATTTCTCAAAGTATACATTAGGCTTTAGTAATAGCAGCTTATTCAGCCAATTTCGAAAATTCAGCTTTCCGCGCACGAAGGGCAGCTCGTGCCTCGTAGAATCGAAATGGAAGGATACGGGAGGAGCTGAGGGGGAGAATGAAGTCTGCGTCTGGAGTTCCATTCGGGAGAACGGATTGCGCGATAGTCCGCACAATGACATGGTATAAACGGTCCGCGGATGAGCAGCGCATATATACATGACCGACACTCCGGTTTCTTGGCAAGTTTATCGCCGCCCGACGTGCCGCAATAGCGATATAAATATTTGCCCGAGCGACCATCATAAAGATGCATTTGAGTGACATCTGCAACGATAATATTTTTTTGCTTACATTTACAGGTGCGCGATTAAATTTATGAAACCAAACTGCAGTTATAGTTATTTAAGTAAAGTGAAATGAAGAACTGTAGTTATAGTTATTTATGTAAATTTATGAAATGAAAGTCGCTTACAAAAAATGCAGCCTTTATAAAAACAGAAAAGCTTTCAAGTAAATAATGTTAAAATAATAAAAGAAAATATTTAAAAGGTGAAAGGTCGATGTTAGTGAGTAACATAAGTTGTATTATTAAAAAAGTCGTGCCAATAATATGTTATGTTACTCACTAACATCGACCTTTCACCTTTTAAATACACAAAGATGAGTGATTACAACAAGAAACTAAAAAAGTAAAAGAAAAAAATGGATGACTTACAATTAAATACCTTTTTAAAAAGTACCTCTCTAGATCTAGATTTTTACATCAAAAACTAAAAATAAAAGTTAGCGATTCAAAGCTTTCTATACGAGAATAAGAAAAAAAACGAAATTACGATGCATTAATAACAAGCTGCAGCCTAAATTATTTCCGACAGTCGGAAGCAAAGTGAGCACGTAGGTCAGGCGCAGCGAGCTAATTCCGTCGTGGGATCTCGAATTTGCTTGGCAATTCCATCCGGTGCGGCGTTCTCTCCATCTACCGGCGCGACGTCGAAGGTGAAACGTGGAAAATCGACGGACGTGGGATAACCCATTCTCATCACGAACTTCGCGTCGCGCGCGAGTCCGCCGTCGGAGCCGGGGAAAAGGAGGCGTCGGCGCGTCTCAGCCAGCGGCGGCGGGAGAAAATGACGCAATCAAAATAAAAAACAAGTACGAGGTAAGAGCTAGTGCTGGGGTGGCCGGAGCCTCCGCCGGAGTTATTGTTGGAGCTGATGGCGAGCGAAAAAAAAGGGAGTTTGCCATCGCGGGATAAACTAATAAAGTCCGCCGGGGCTACCCGCGGAGTTCTCTAAGACGCGAGGCGAGCGGTGGGCTGGAGAATTTTTTTTAGCAGTAAATTTTACATTTTAAGTTTTGCTAGTCGCTGAAATAAGCGCGCGACAACCAACGGAGGCCAGATTTTTTTTCTCTTCTCTTGGGAAAGAACTGATGCAGTAATGTGAAATGGGTTTACGTAAACTTTCTTTTAATTAAACTTGTTGGATGCATCTTACATTAACTGGTGTATAATGTAAAAAAAATAGTATTCATAACTTTTCAGATTTTTATACCAATCTTTCCTATATCATTAAGCGAAAATTAGAATTAGATGTAAATTCAGAGAAAATAAATGATTAAACAGATAAATTATGATTAATTTAAAGGTATTATGATTAACGTTTTGTTAATACTTGTACTGCAAAGCATATCTGAAACTACTGGATATAATAAAAGTGGCAATTTTAATCGTAAAAACTTGAATATGTATAGTAATTAATTAATTAATTATTAACGATTATAATTTAGTATTTTCAGAATGTATAACAATAGTAAGGCAAAGATTAGAATAGAAAATATTTTGCTCTTACAACAATATTCATACTATTATTTTTGGTATTATATTCATCATGTAAAGTTTCCAATCAGATCTTATAGTGCTATCTATGCGTATATAATAGAAATACTTTTTAATTATCATAGTTGTTGCACTGAAATAGTTTAGTAATTAATAAATGCGATTTGATTGAAATTATCAAAGTAAAAGTTAATTAACGATTTTTCACATTTTAAGTAGAAAAAGGATGTGTGTGGTCAGCCACATTGATTTCCATCGATAGTGCTCACTTATATTACATGTAAATATAAAAAATAAATAACATAATAAATAGCAAGGTTTTAGAAAATTATATGTACAAAGTAAATTTCATAGATTTAGTAAATTATATTACCGTTAAGTAGAATAAGAACATTATAGTCAGACAATACAATAAATAGTACATAAATGCATAGTATATTTTCAATAACAATTTGTCTTGAATTTCTTGTCCTCAATAAATAATTATACCTATAATTTCAGTTTTTGTCGTACAACGAACTTGTTACAATTCGAATGTAAAGCACGCAGCTTTTGCAAAACGTTTAGACAGTGCTTCTCGAACAGAAACTACGATACATCAAAAGCCTCTATAAGTGAACAAATATTACGGATCCACGGACTCATGTCTCGCGGGCGCGGGATCATCCCATCTCGCGGAAATCCCGAAAAAAGCCGTCGGGGCAGGCACGATCGAAGGGGTCGCGCGCGTGCTCTGTTTACCCCGGGCTCGCGGCGCATCTGCAGCGCGTCAGCCGCCGTCGAAGGCCGCAATTACAGGGCATCCGACAAGCGCACGCAACGCGACACCCGCCCGGGGAGGTGTAAGAGCACCCGACGGATATCGCGCTATCGGCTCGGCTGGCTGCGCGCCGCGCCAGGGCGAACCAGCTGTTACTCGCGGTGGAAAGGGTGGGGGACGCCGTCGATGCCGCTCGGGCGAAAATTTGAATAAAACCCCGTACCGCGGGAGACGCGATTTTTCGGCGGAGCGACGGCCAGGACTGACAGGTCATTTTCCGGGGCGCGCGCACGGCGGAGCCGCTTCTTCCTTTCGACGCGGCTGCATGCACCTTTGTCTCTGTTTTTCCTTTCCCTTCGGCCGTCCCTCCTCATCCTCGGAGGCGGGAGGATGAGCGGGATCGCGGAATGTAGCCGCGCGCACGCGGAGCGATATTCCCACCGGGCGATCGGGATTCGACAGCGACGTAGCGCCGGAGCCTACTGGTCGCAGCTACGGCCGTACCTAATTCCGTTACGCTCGGGCGCCGTTTCGCTTTTCTCCGCCAGCCCCTGGGATAGACGCCGAATGGGGATCGTAAATGTCTATCCTTTATCCTACCTCGACGTACGTAGACGCGAATGCGTGTTCTCGCAAACTTTTGTCGTTTGTACTTTACTTTTGCGAAATGTTAGATGACCGCGATGATAAGATCCATTTTACGGTAAATTATTTTTTTGTTTTGTTTTGTAAGAACCTTCAGTATTTTTAATTATTTCAAATTGTATACACTGCGTAAAAAAAATTTTTAAAGGGAAATCTGCAAAAAAGATTATTACCATGCCAAATATTGAAAAAGTAGGTGATGATTATTATTGAAACTCGAAAAGTTATTAATCAATTGTAAATTAATAAAATAAAAATTATCGAATTAATTTTTCGTTATATTTTTGAATTCTTAAGAGCTGCAATTTAATTCAAATATCTAAGTAATAATAAACACTTAAAGAAAAAAAGCTTTTGAGATCAATTTTGGGATTAAAATTAAACGATATTCAATACTGCAATATTTACTTTTCGTCAAGTCGTGAATTTGGTAGAAAGGTTTTATCGCTCGTGTGAAATTTTGTTGCGATTTTAAGACACGTTTAGCTTCGGATCATGAGAGTTTCATCCTGAAAGTTTTGACTCTCGGGGAGACGAGATATATAACATAAAGGTAAACTGGATTTAATTAGACAAACATCAGCCAAGTCAAGCGAAACTTTGCCTTGTGCTTAATTAGCTGATAGAGTCAAATAGCTGCGAGCTACTCTTTCTTCGATAAAATTTTTCTCGAGAAATCTCGCTACTTTTATAAAGTTTGTTTTTCTTTTCAATTAAATTAATGATAGTTTAGTAATTAATGTTTTTCGATTGGAATTATGTGAGTAAAAATCACTTTTACGATTTTTTTTTCATTTTAAGTAGAAAAGCCTGGGTTTGGTCTGACAAAACAATGATTCTAATCATCAATGGTGTCGATTATATGGATTGACATTTAATCTGTGATAAATTGTATTAAAGTTAATTAGAGTAATCCAATTATAGTCAGGCGAGATAATAAACAGTACGTAACTGCATAGTTGATTCTTTTCACTAACAGTTTGCATTAACTATAGATAAAACGATTTAGTGTTAACTAGTGATTCAGGCTCATGTCGTCTGATGAACTTCTTAGAATTCTAACGCAAAGCACAGCTTCTGCAAATCATTTAGGATTAATGGACAGGACTGACGTTTCGAAAAATTCATCGTTTCTTTAACGCGAACAAAGAAAAATAACCCTGCCAACGGAAAAATTTCTCCAGACATATTATACCTAACCACCTTCTCGTATTTTTTCGGCGTGCACGCGTGCAATGCGTTCCTAGACGTATCGGCGCTGTCGGCGTAGTGCGATGAAAATTTGCCGTTAACTTAGCGACCTAACGCGTAATAACGGAGAAGGCAAAGTTCCGCGGGAAAACTTCCCTCGAGTTTGCTTCGACCGTAAGCGCTGCGCATAATGCGCGAAATTTTGGGCTGTCGGAGGCCCCGGAACTTAGCTGGAAATTGTGATTTTTTTAAAAGTTTCATCTATTTGAGAGTGATGCCTTGCTTCACGTCAGATCGTAACAGCAATTGATTTACTCTTTCAAAAACGAAAGTTTACGTGCATCTAGTTGTTTTGAAATGCAGCATTTTTTTACCAAAATTTATTAAATATTCTCAACTATATTTAATTTCAAAATTACTCATTATAAATTAATGAAAAATTTCTTATCTGTTTTTATAAAAAATGGCTTTTATCAAGCATTGCAAAGTACGAGCCAATTTATCGACACAGCTGGGCAATATCCGATGAACCTAATGGTTAATTTCCAGTCCTCTTTCTGTCTCTCTCAACTAGTTCATGAGTTGAAACAAATCATGGCTTTTTCAAGGCTCTCTTCGCAAATCTTTTAATAGAAAAAGACTCTTAATAGAGTTCATCTCTTTTTAAATTTTGTCTGCTCTTTCGAAACACGCTTATATTATTAACTTTTTTTTAAAGCTGAGCTTTGATGTATTAGCGCGAAACGTTATACAATATTTAACAATTTGTATTTAAATGATAAGAATAATTTGAATACATTTTTCAAACAATTTAAATGTTTCGAATTTCACAAGTAGATAATTAATTTGTTGGGAATAATAAAATGAATTACTTTTTAATATTGAAAATAAAAAGTAAAAATGAATTGAATGAAAAATGTATGGCTTTAAACGTGACCTACAAATCTTGAGTTGATTAAAAAATATATTTTCTTCGATAGAATTGAAATCTCTTAGGGATTTGTAAAGAAGGATGAAACTTTTAATTGGAAAGCGCAGAAAATTTATCGTAGGTTTGTTTTATAATTGGATTAGAAGAGTGTGAAAAATTCACTTCATACCTTGAAAATTCACTTCACCTTGAAAAAGTCATTTTACTGCACAACATTATATCAAAATGCTATTTGATGACTCATCCCGGTAGGATCCTCAAAACTTGCTGAAATTATTATTTACATAAAACTACGTAAGTCAAATATTTACTCATAATCTGCACATTAACTAACACTACGATTTACCTAGACTCTCGAAGTAAATTTCCGTCGATTCCGAATTAATTCTTCAATTTTGCATTTTAAATCGCTTAATCAGTGGCATCCGCCAACCCCGCCGATGGTAGGCCGTCGTCTTCATTCAACATTCAGACCGCGATCCCGTCGGCGTCTCGCAAACACGCGAGGGGCCGCCCCCTCCGTTCCCGCGCGCGAAATGACAAACAGCCGGCGTGTTCGCGAAGAAACGCGAAAGGACCGGAAAATGGCGCTGTAATGGGGGGAACGGTAGGAGCCCGTGTGCGCGCAAACATCGGCCGCGCGAATTGCGAGTGGGGGCAAAAAGTGGGTTGACTTGCCGCACTGTCAATTTAGCCCTTACGCGCTTCGCGCGTCTCCTTTTTTTATATTCTCCCGCGAGCCCCTGTCGAATATTGGATTATAAACTTTTCTGCTTTGTTCTCTTTCTCCCTCTTCTCGATTTTATGCCTGTTATGTTTGTTCCCTTTTTGTGCTGCCTATTATGTCACTGCAGCAGCTGTCCTCGGTGCTTTCTGAATGATTCGCGTAATATAGGGGATCGATGAAGTTTTTTCGTGGGATTAGTTATTTTACCGGAGTAGAAAGTTTCAGAGTAGGATGGTGATTTTTTGAGAGGGTAATTATTTGACAGGTAAGTACCCTGGTAGTAATTTTAAATAGTTTATGATCACAAAATGATTAGTGTTAATAGTCACTGACAAGCCAATATCTAGTTTTGCTAGCAACATTTCGATCATATTTGTAATGCCTAAGAAAAATGGATACTTACTGTCTATAAAATGGCTAGAAATTCAAAGTCATGCTGAACTGCAATTTTGAAGTTAGAAAATTCGCATTAATAATGTCCATTACGCAGTCATTTTTTTCTAGCTATTCTAAAAAATTGAAATACTTAATTTACTTCCTACCTACAAACGTATTTCCAAATGGTTACTTTTAATGGACAACAATATTGTAAGATTGACTTAAATTGTTTAGTTTGTCAGAAACAGAACTTACCTGTCCCGTCGGATCAACTAATAAAACGAGCTTGCGCGGAGCGAAAGAACGAAAAAAAAATTATCAATAATTCAAGCCGACGTATGAAATATAAATTTTATTCTCAACGGCATCTCCCTTCCCTCATGATCTAATGTATTTTTCACGAACTGAAGTAGCTCCTGCCTTCCCTAATATTTATCTGACTCTATCTCGAGAAAAACTTACTTTATCATCATTATTATTCCAACTACACCTCCTCAGTACTTTCACGAAAAAAAGAATCTTATCACCTTTATTCCGTCCGCCTTCTCCCTTGTGTCCCCTTAACCGTCCGATTCACGAAATAGGAATAGAGGGAACTGAATGGCCCAGGGGCGGTTTAAGAGACTGAATATTGAGTAACTGAAAGGATTTCCTCCAAAGCAAGTATGGAAGAAAAGTGCCTCTGAGCTGCTTTTTTCGGATTCTTTATTTTCCTTATTTTTCATATAAAATTTATTCTAAATGCTCAGTTAGTCGATGCTTCCTTTTGTCTGCGATTATTTGAAGTTTGAAAAACAGATAAAACTGATACATATTTTATACAATAAAGAAAGATTAGAACGCATAGTACCAAGTGGTACTCCAGTAAAATTTCATACATACCATTCAGTAAAAGCACGCATGAAGTAAAATTTTAATAAAACCCATAGACTGATTTTTAAAAAGAATTATTGATAAAACCAATTCACAGCTTTATCGCACAAAGGAAGACACGGAAATACCCCCCCCCCCCCTCCCGGAGCTTGCGCATTCCAATACGAACTAGCCTCATGAAGACGCGGCGCGGATAAAGGGGTGTACCTTCCGTCTAATAAAATGGCAATCACGTATTGTTCGCCTCTTTCTCTCGCTTCCCGCGTTTCCCTCTTCCCACCTCTTTCTCTCCAACTTGGTGCCCCCCTTTCCCCGGCGGCTGAATAATGAAAAAGCAGTGGGAAGAGGGCAACGGGCGAATGATTGAGAGATAAAGAGTGTTTTGCTTAAGAGACAATGGGGCTACGCGTCGACCTTCGCGTAATCCGTGCATGCCGCATTGTTTTAGCCGCGTCGATGTTTGTCTCAGCGGCGTTTGTTCCGACGAACAATGGCGATATTCGTGCAATTCGTTTTCTTGGGCTATGCGTTAATTTCATGCTTCGATAGTCGACGTGTGCTCCATTCGGCAGATTGGCGTAGGTTATTAAATTTCTTAAAACTAACTTTATGTTTTTTAAATCGTAATAAAATAATATTTGAAATTTTATACTTTGTTAATAAGTTAAAAACGACGCTTTTGATATGATATTGACGTACGTACATTTTTATATTTTCACATAATAATTATAATTCAACGGTACTTTAATTATGAAGCACTCTCGAGATTTCAATAATTTTATAGTGAAGTAAAGTAAATTAATAATTATATAAAGGTGTAAGGCTCGTCAAATCCAATTTAAGTCTAAACGAAATGCAAAGATGAACCACCAGACTTTTGCTTGGATCACAGTCACCTTCAATCAATTTAATTTTCACGTTGCAGTCAAATTGCAATATTTTCGCGTGCAATTTCAGGTGTGCCCTTTCTATGTATATTTACCATTTATTCAGAGCCGGAGAGAGGGATTTCACTTTACGGTTACGCTCGCTCGGTCTTCGAGAACCTTTCCTCTTTGGCACACTTTTCCCGCTCTATTGTTCTTGGCGAGCTTCTCCCAGTGCGTCACTTAATTTCCGGGAAAATTCACTCGTCAAATATTTAAAAGTCATCTCACTTGTTGCAATACTGTTAACCTCATTTTGTAGGAGTTCACGGAGCACGGAACTTGAAATCGAGTGACCTTTGCATAAAATTACCGTCCATTACACATTGACAAAGAAAACTAAATTTATTGAAAATTAGCTGGAAAATTAGAAAAGAAAAGTTTTCGGTTATCTATGTTTTTTAGGTTTTTGAACTTTGAATTTAGGAATTTAGAATTTCGAAAGTACATCCTAATGGAGGGCACAAAGGTCAAGTCAGCGAATTGTTGCTAGGAAATTGACCTCTACTTTTTTAGGAATTGGAAATTTTTTTTTGCAATTTTACTTGCTAGTACTTGCTACGTTTGAATCTTCTTCATATGAAAAAAACAATGATAGGTCGAAAGTGTGAGATATAAAGAGTTCCAAGCGCAACACTCCCTCTCCGATCCGTACCCTTTTTATCGTTCCCCTCTTGCCGCGGGCACTAACTGTCACATACATTTGAACCTACGTCGGTTGTACAACACTTGCTGATACTTTCTTATTGAGTTATTAAGAGGATTTGAAAGATTTATTTGCCGTAATTATGAAAGTTTGATTCGTCATGTTATTCTTTTCATTGATAATTGGATTAATTTCGTAGAATGAGATTAACCATTCTATGAACAATTCTTGATTTATCTTTAAGTAAACTTGTGCAAATCATTAATCTGTACACATTCAGAAATAAGAAAGTGAATTTAATTCAATCTTTAAGTACGTTAGAAGTTTTATGGTATTCTAAGAATTTTAGAGATAATTTTCAAATTTCTAAATCACTCCTACATCTATAAGCATTTAGCAAAAAATTCCTAAATTTATGATCTTTTTAAAAATGGAAAGTAGAAGTCAAGTATTATTAGCTATAGAAATATGACGGACATTTTGAAAATTTATTAATAAACATGTATCTCTGTTACAAGATTCTCTCAGCGAAAATCACGTCGTCCAAGTAGCAGAGTTGAACGTCCTAAAAACCAAAAAACGACCCTAATCAATTCCTAAAATTAACCGGCGGCTTTCCTCCTTCTCACAGCCTGATAACAATCACTTAAACATAGGCAATCTTATCCGCCTCTCACCTCAGCGGCGCGTCCACATAATTTTGTTTATGCAGCCTCATACATATCACTTAAAAACGCTCTCGGAGCAGAAACTTTTTCACCGATCCCACCCCCGCCATCCGAGAGTTTGATAAATTATAATTGCGTCCCGGCCTCCTACGTCGGCGAAGAAAAAGAAGAAGCAAGAAACTTGATATTTCATTGTTAAGGCCGCGCATCATTTTTTTCCCTGCCACGGAGATAAGGGGGGAGGGCAGCGAAGTGCGCGCACGCGAGCAAATAATGATGATAACGAACGCGGCGAAGTAAGACGCGGAGATCGCCGGGCACACGGCCTAGGAGGAAAAATTCCCTCTCACGCTGATTGAATCGCTCCTCTCGCGGGCTCTCGTTTCGGTCTTTGCGAAGCTACTACGATTGCTAATTGATGATGAAACAATAGCGCGGGTACTGGTTGCCGCTTTCCTTTCGTCTCCTTTCTGCTTTTTCCCTTTTTTTTTAATGCCGCTTTGAGAGCGAGGCCTGGGCTTGCGTGCCGGGGGGATATTTATTTTTAGGGAAAACGCTCTGAATAAGTGAGCAAGGGAGTGAGAGATATTATCGCCTCGGTGCACGTAATAAATTGCGAGATAACGCGTTTGCCTTACAAATTGTTTTGTATGTAGCGAACTATGTTTTCATAATTCGCGTTTTAATAATTAATTGCAGATTTTACTAGTGAAAAGTTACTTGAACAAAGTTTTTTTGTAAACGTATAACTCTCAAAATTTAGAAGAGGGAAAAACGATTCAAGTGAAAGCTTCACTAAAAAGGTCCAGATTTTTCTGAAAAGAAACAATATAGTGATTGAATTTTTCTCTCTTCTATCTAGAAATCTAGAATATAGCGTCGCTTCCTACGAAGACCAACACATCTAAAAAAGGTTTATTTTAATTTGTTGCTTCTAGAGCACTAGAGTGAATAAAAATTTGTAAATAATAAAACTTGTAAATAATTACAAAACTCGATGTACCATTGGGGTTATACCCTATAATTTTATCAGGTACTAGAAGAGTTTACTTTACTCTAGGGCTTTAAAAATGACAGCTTAAAATAGACCCTTTTTGAGATGTGCTAGTCTTCGTAGGGAGCGACGGTATAATCTTACGAAAGTAATAATTCACGTTTCACGTAATTCATGCAATATTTTTACAGGTGAACGATGACGTCATAGTTTTGTAAAGTTATAAATTTTAACTGATAAGATGCATCGTAAAAAGTGACATGCGGCAATAATATTATGTAAATTAAAAGCACTCAAATTTGAAAATTATATACTCATTGATTTCGTTTCCGTTCTTTTTAAAGATAACTATGAAATATTTATAACATAAGTAATTTGTCAACAATTTGTTGATAATGAACTGTAGGTGAATAATTTGTCAAGACGATGAATATTAGAGGATGCTATGATCGAAGCCGTGTGTACGATTATTACTAAGAACAGTCGAGACCGCAAGCTCACTATCTAATTATATTTTCTCAAGAATTAATTAAAAAAAGGAGGTAGATGTGTGGATAGGTAGACGCGGTATCCTAGCATGAAATCTCCATGACGATGGATTTTCTTTAAAGCAACTTCATCAATTTTCACCTTTTCTCTTATAAAATATTCAATCTTCTTTTCTCAAAAAAAGTTTTCAAATCAAGATAAATCTCTCAATAAATTAAAATTTTATTTTCAACGCATAAATTCTTCATTGTTTCCCTCATTCTCGCAAATAATCGTAAAAAACAAAAGCTCGGGAAAAAGCTTGCAATAAGCGCTTACATTTTTTATTCCTACGCAATCGGATATCCCCGCTGCTCATAAAAAGCAAATGCTTGTAACTACCTTTTCCCCGCGGAAAATGTAAAGGGAGAAAAAAAGCCGACCACGCGAATGCAAAAAATTAATTGCCGTTTATCGAAATACAAGAAAGCTCCCGTCCGAGCTTCGTCGGCCCCGCAAAAAGTCCCCGGCTACTCGCACGCGCGCGCGCTTTGATAGCCGCAGGCCATTATGCCGGCCCGGGTCATAATTTATATCGGCGTGCGTGCGCCGGTAGTTGGTCGTAAGAAGTTGCGCGCGGGCCGCTATCTAATGTGTATCGCCGCTGGGGCCGGCTGCGCGCAGCCTACATTCCTCCGGCCGTACTCCTAATACTTCCCCCTCCCCCTCGGAGTTTCAGCCGAGTTGGGCCGCAAAGTGCCGCGGATACGCGTCCCGCCTAATTTCGCCGCGCGATCTTAAGGCGAGCGAGAGGCCACGTCGCCGAAATCGAATTTTCTTCCTGACTCCGGGCGGTTTCCAGCACCTTGCGGCGTTACTCCGCCGAGCCATGAATTATAACACTTTTGTTACCGGGGCTTGATGATTTACGTCCGCCGGTTTGATTCATTAGATTGAAATTAAATGCCGTTTAGAGCAGCTGATTATTGAAAAGCTGACAGATTTATAGTGGAGAAAAAAGTTGTGAAAAAAAAAACAATTAGTATAATATAGGTTTTATTATGTACTTTATCCTTAAAGCCTGAATTATGCAGAAAATGATAAAATGTTTAAAACAAAACTCGAGATCAATCTGTTCGTTGATAGAAAAAGTTAAAAAAAGTTTATTGAAACCTGGCGTCTTACTATACTCGTCTGTTTCTACTTACACATATTCACACCGTAATAGCCCT
>JAXIUT010002486.1:0-16255 GCA_035586675.1 Eurytoma californica | reverse complement strand
AAAAAAGTTTATTGAAACCTGGCGTCTTACTATACTCGTCTGTTTCTACTTACACATATTCACACCGTAATAGCCCTATTCCAAAGTATTCAACGTGACATCATTCATTTTAATAAAAAATATAGCCTGCATTTAGATTTACATAAATATATAACTTTTTATTCTTCTAAAATGATTGCAGTAGATAAGAAACGCTACAGTTAGTTTGTATTATCATAACTATTCGAAGAACAGTTGTTAAAGGTTTGAAATTCCTGTTTAAGCTATATTTTGTATAAAAAAAACTTACAAAATTATTTTAATGTTTATAATAATAAAAAGTAAATCATTAAAATTTTATAATCATTTAAGTTCTAACAAAGTCCCCTTGAAAGAAATGAAGAAAATGTGGGGCTTCCCGTTCGAGGATATGAAAATTTCAGGGCTTTTTTTTTAAAGCTCGCCGAAACAAACGTAAGTAGCCGGGGCACTGAAATGTTTCTGCCGCTTTTAAAAATCTCAGGGAGTGGCTCAATTAAGCGACGTCCTTTTAAAGTGGATGCGCGCTCTCTTTTGAATTTCTCATTCTGCTTCCCGCTTTGCGCAGCTTTGCCCAGCTACGGTGTTAACATCCACCCTTTTAGAAGGCACCGACGCCTTTTTCTGATCGAGCTCGTAATTGCATGCAGTAATTTAAAGTAAAATACAAAACAAGTGTTTGTAAGCGAGAAAAAGCAAAATTTCAAATGCACACAGATTTTTGAAGGGAACTATTTTAAAGTAACATTTGTTTGTTTATTATAACTTTACCAATTTTTCGATCGCACTAGAAACTCTAGTATTTGCAATTTGCAGATACTCACCTGAAAGAGAAACAAGATTATTATATTAATTTTTTATACATGTTTGAAATTTAATTGTTCTTATTATTATCATAAATTAATAAAGTTTGAAACTTAGATTTTACCACATAAAGTTTAAAGCACAAGCAGCTCTTACATAATTACATAATTACTGATCTTTAAAAGTAAGATAATAATTACGCAATTTTCATATTGAATTAAAACACAAAGTAGCTAATTTGTCTATTGAATAATTGAGTTTTGCGTTAGGTTCAAGTTAAGGATTAAATTGCACACAAGAGAGAAATATATCATAAGTGTCAGGGGAAAGAAAATAATTGAACAATTTGTTCCTCGATTTACTGGAGGTATACACAGGAGATAATTACGTGCTTTATTGAAAATTAATAATCGAAAATGCAAATCCATAACTATTTTTATATTTAATTTAAAAATTATTAGCCATAATAAAACTGGTGTACTTATTTAAATAATTCAAATTCTTTAAAAAAAAAAATGTTTTACACATTACCTCAGTAAACTTTTAACAATACTTAAAACTAGGTCTTTATAATCTGTGAAAACAAGCTCGCTTAATGACAAGATTACTTACAGCAATCAATTTAATTCATCTCCAGACAAAACCAATCTAATAATGAGGCGATTCCTCACAGAAAGTGGTCCAATCATTAAAAACAAATAAAAATCCACTTAGGCGAAAAATTTAAAAGCAAAAGATAACTTGATGAACAGCGCCACAAAGCCCCGGAGACAAAAAAAGAGAGCCGAAGCCCGCGGCTAAGCGCAGTAAAATCTATCGAATCAGTTTAACGAGTGTACGGGGATTATAAATCAGGGCTGGGTCTCGTCTCTTTCTCTCTCTCCGTCCCTCCCGCACCGAGAGCCGGAAGGGCCAAAGGAGGAAGTCAGGGGAGAACGAGGGAAAAAAAAGACGGGGATGGGAGGAGGAAGCGCTGCGGAAACTCTCGCACAATAAAAGCCGCCGCGCGCTCGAGGACAGAAGACCAGATGCATTTTACGACTGGTGAGTGCTAACCCTCTACTTTACGTTGGGCTTCCCTCTCTTTTAGCGCGACTCGTTTCCTCATTCTTTTTTTCCTCCGACGCAGCCGCGACTTGATCTTTCGCCACGGCTGAGCGTCTTGATTCCCGTCCGATTTCCTTTGTTCTCCCATTTTTTACATTTATTTCTCGTGCTTATTTAGGTGAAGTACTTTTTACCTTCTCTGCGTTAAAAATGTTATTACTTTTTACGGAATTGTTGAATTGGTCACTTATTCGGTGTAACGAAATATTGAATTAAAAAATTACCATTACGTATTTGTGAAATAAATTATTTTAGTCAGAATCATTTTATTACGAATGTATATATGATATTCATTTGCATGCGCCTTTTTTATTCTAAAAGCTTTTTTTATATCTGTTGTATATAATAATACAGCAATGTAAAAATGATATTCTTTCAAAATGCTTTATTTTCAGTGAGACTTGTTAAAAAATATATTTCAGAGCAAATGAAACATATTTAATGGGGTGGCCCACTATGCCTCGAAGGTTCACATTGCCCCACGGCCCGCTATGCCCCGCTCTCCCCTACAATAATTCGAATGGATAATATTAAATTTTACGAACATCCGTGTTTGGGTTTAATTTTCCAAATTTCAGATAAAAAAAGAAAAATTATTTTTTGTTGATAAAGTATGATATTGAATCAAAATTTTTCAAAATCAATAATTGTGACTTTATAAAATCAATATTTTGTAAGAGAACAATATGAATTAAAGAAAAAAGCATTTTAATCCACACTAATGGTATTGTGAATAAAATTGAAGTGGCAAAACGTTGATAACTATGAAACTTGAAATTTAATATTGAATACAGCGCTATTCATTTGTCGCATTATTAAATGTAGCAGGAAAAATGTGAATTTGGTGAACATGGTTCGTGCATTTGCCCGATACGCCGGCTGGTTGGCCATTGTCTTCAGAGTCGCGGGACGGTGAAATGCAAAAGGACAAAGGACGTGAAATCACTCGCACGTTGAGTGTGAAAGGCACTATCAAACTAAAAAAAAGTCGACGAAGCGTAAAGGATCGCACCTGAAAGTCTTTCAAAATAGCTGATAAACTGCACTAGAATAAAGAGACGAAAATTTATGAAACGCCAAATGATGCGTATTCTACAGGTAATTTTTCATATTTGCACAATTTAGTTAGAAAAACTAATTTCAAATCTTGCTGACAGAATTTGATTAGATTAATTTCGATAGTAAATCAACTAAATCATTTTTAAATTAAAAATTTGAAATTTCAGTGGTTTGTATGTATGTTTGTTTCAAAATGTTCTAACAATAATTAATTAAATAGTTTGAAAAATCAAACTTCAATAAGAAATGATCAACAGAACCAGACATTGAGAGAAAATTTTGGGATTTAGCTTTGGATAATTTAATCCGATAATGGATAATTTGGATAATTTAATAACTAGAATTTCATGAAATAATCCGCAAGATATAAAAGATTCTTGGAGTCTTGAAATTGATGAATTTATATAATAATTATTAAAATTAAAAATTGAGTCTCAAAAATCGCATCTGATGCAAAGTTGCACTATATTTGAGCGGGGACGAAATAAAAGTAAGTACTGATTTACTGCTTTGTAGTGCCTATATTTTATTCCAGAAAGTACAAATTCGTCATCTCTTCGAAATCATAAAATTTACGAAGCGATAACTAAATTCAGAACCGTCAAATTCATAATTTTCCCTTTAATGGAAGTATTCGAGTTCTCCCGCGCGAAGATTTGCAGGGCATTGTAAAAAAGCACACCCGCATAAATCGCGTAATACCGCGGCTTGAAAAATGAAGCGTAGCCGTTGCAAGTTCCGGCCACTTCGAAGCTTTCCTGGTTTTCGCGTCAAGTTGCTTATACGCGGTATTGGGGGTGCGCGCGAATTGGTAACCGTATTTCAGCGTCGGGTATTCTTTTTTTTTTTTTTTAAATCTG
The DNA here is from genome assembly GCA_035586675.1 of Eurytoma californica. Lineage (NCBI taxonomy): Eukaryota > Metazoa > Arthropoda > Insecta > Hymenoptera > Eurytomidae > Eurytoma > Eurytoma californica. The sequence continues at coordinate 12,407 of JAXIUT010002486.1, read as the reverse complement.
GAAAAACACTCGCGCAATTCACGGGCGAACAATTCCATCGACCCGTACTGAACAAAAGTCACGGACGCCGCTGCAGCGCCCAACGAATCGCCCTACACGAAATATCTCGCGTCCGGCTCCCTTCGCCGCGTGAATATTTATCAAGCCGGATAAAAGCTCGAAATTTTTCTTCCTTTCTTTTGCCATTTTATTGCGTTGCTTTTTGGTTAAACCCTTTTTAAGGAACTGGGCTCTTTTTGTAGTGAGCTTTGGTGAATTCCGCTATTTTTTCGTTTTCAGGGAGAAAGCTTTGTATCGCTTTTTTCAGGTTTGATGTAGAAGCATGCGTTTAGGTACCGAAAGATCAACAAAATAATTTTTAAATAATGTATGTGTATGAATGTACATCTTTTATTAACCTGGTTACTACACTGATAGAAAAATCCAGGAAAATTTCTTAAATTTGAGGAAATTCTCCTAAAAACTTATAGGAAATTCTCCTTTTACATATATCAGGTGTTTCTCCTACAAAAATAGGAAAACCTCCTAAACGAAAAAGGAGAAATTCTATAATGTTCTTCGTTTAGGAGTTTCTTCTTTTTCGTTTAGGAGTTTTTCCTTTTCCATTTAGGAGAAACACCTAATATATGAAAAAAGAGAATTTCCTAAACGTTTTTAGGAGAATTTCCTTAAATTTAAGGAAACTCTCCTGGATTTTTCTATCAGTGCATATTTCGGAAACGGCATGGTGAACTCGTTTTAAATTTGTTTTGTAAGTAGGATAATTTTTTGAAAGCACACCGGCGTATTCATTATTTGTAAGTAGAGCGTGATTTTACGGACTTTCGATATAATTGTTATCTTATAAACGATAATTTATATGGGTAGTAATCTGTCATAACGACTTTGATACTTTCATGATTATTTGAAATGCAAAAGTAATTTTGAAAAAATTCGCTTTATGATTTACTTCCCTCTTATGGTGTAAAGAATGTCCGGTTCTTAATTTAAGATTTTACATTCGTAACTCTAGGAGAAAATGAGTTGAATAAAGGATACCACCCTTACGGACTACACCACAAAGTTATTTTTTCGAAAATTTTGTTTTTAAATAATCAAGGAAATTTCGAAACAGGTATGGCAGATTCCCAAGCAACAGTCTTACACGCTCTTAAATAAACCGCGATTATAAAAGCAGTACTATTTTCGCCTTAATATGAAAAACACGTTGCACGTGCAAAGCGAAACTAAACTGCGTGAATAAACATGACGATTATTAGTTTAGTCGCAAAACTAGGAATGTTGTTCGCGTTCAATGGAATAAGATCTAGGGTAAGGTTAGCCGCGGGGGCAAAACTAATCCCGCCACGTCAAACGAAAATAATTGGCAGGAGTCGGTAGGAGGCGCGCCTCGCTAATTCGCTCCTAATGCGGCTGGTGGAAGCGAACTTTTGAATATTCCGGCGACGCCGCGCTTAATTGGATTAACAGTGCGTCCCACGGCATAACTAGATTGTAGATTATGGGCGTCCGTGCGACTGATCGCTCTGATCTCCTCTCCCCTCCCCCCTGCCCCGTTTATTTGATCGGAGAAATTCCGAGCTAGCTTACCCAAAAAGTTTGCACCTTTTTAGAATCGACGTGTTGGTCCTTCAAGCAAAGTTTCACTTTCGCGTAATTATGTGAATGCTGGAGATGTTTATCAAGTTATTTTCTCGATGACTAAAATATAATCGTTAAATTAAATGCTCGAGAATGTATTAAATATAACCAATGATATAACAAATACTTGTCGTTTTGAAGGAACATATAAAATCTGTTTCTTTTAGTGGGTTATAATTTGTTCATGTAAAAATAGAATATTTCTATTTACCAAATTTTTGTTATTATACCTACGTAAATTGTTGTTTATAATAATTTTTATAGAATGATTCTAATAATGTGAAACCCGGACAGTCAACAATGAATTCGTTCATTTCATGGCGTTTTTCTTTTTTTTGTATAAAACTAGAGCATGAAGGACACGTGATAGCTGAAATCAAGTTCGACACCAATCGACCCTTTCACCCTTTTTTTTCAGTGTAGCTCTTTGGTCTCGTTCCTCATTCTCTTTTTGGCCAAGAATGAGTCTTTTTGGTAAATGTGGTAAAAATGCCTTTTAGGCAGGTGCGATCGCTAAAACGCCTAGTACGCTGTTGTATCCCGTGATAGGTTCGGAAGGAAGATCGATCGGGAAGCTTTTCGGTTTAATTGCTTTGCCCTGAGAGAATTTGATTTTGGCTTTGAAAGGTTGCAGTGTTGCACACGTAAAACCTTTATTTATTTTTTATGAACATAGTGTGATGAATATGAGAAAATTTAAATTACTTCTGTTCGCTGATATAAGAAAAATATTTATCTACATATTTAAGACTTCAATGTTTTTGTGGCAAGAACTGAAATGTGATAAAAAAACTTGAAAGAAATTTAATTAATATCCTATTCATTTTTGAAACTATAAGTCAAAACTATAATATCAAAAAATTACTCGAACATTAATTTTTGGGTCAAAAGGGTGACACCTGGCAGTGTCCTTGGGTTTGATCTTGTGATTAATTTTTATTGTTATTTAAAGGTCAAGTCATGCTTTTCAAACGGAAACCCTTTTTTAACTTCAATTTTGAAAGAGCATAAAATTTAACACACTATAAGGTTGAATAAAAAATAAATACTACGTCACTATCATATGTCTCCTGTTTAACCTAACAAATTTTTTTCTAATTATTTTGTTTGTTATAATTTCAAAAATATGTAAGATATAAATTTACTTCTTGGAGACCCTGTCAGAGAAAAAACTATTTATAAGTGATAATACTCCAGTATCAGCCAGCCATAAGTCAGCGACCATAAATATTTTACTAATTAGATTCTTAAAAAAGTAAATTAACAACCTTGGAACATCAATAAAAGTATTCAAATAATGAAGGTACTTCGTCAAAAGAAGCAAGTAAGGAAAAAAAGAGGATGGAACCCAGGAAAAGTTGTCACTCCGAGGAGGCAACAGCTTTGGCGGCGCGTAGGCGCTGATTATAAAAGTCGTTATGAGTTTCCGACTTATTATCAACCCACCCTTCCAGGGAGCACGCGAAAAAAAGTTCCTCCGATTTACGCAATCAGCGCGAAGGAGTTACGCTCGACTTGGCTCGCGAATTTTTTCGCCGGCCCTTGCTACCTCGAGCTAATTATAGCCACGGCGTGCCGTAGCCTCGGCTCCCTTGCCCGAACGATCGGCCGACACGACTCCTAACGAGATTTATCCATTGCGATGCTCGCAATCAGAGACGCCGGAGATCAAGGCGATGCGCATTTCATCTTTTCCAGACCCTCCAGCTTTCTCCCACAATGCTGTGGACGCCAATTAGGATTGGGATTAGTATCGTTTATTTAATTTTAAATTGATTTCCTACGTAATGATATATATTTCTGCGTGAAATACGTAACAGATAAAATTATCTATCGGTTAATTATGCAAGCTTGCAGGTGATGTTATAATAGTGATCAATAATTATTATTATCGTTCTATTTTTATAGGCCATAAAATATTATACCTTACACTGGTTTAATGTCAATATAGAAGTAATTAACAACGTATCCGGAGATACAAAATCTTCCAGTAATTTGTTACTATTTAAAAACTCAGTAAATCATTATCATTGGTTTAACTTCATCACTTCTAAGTTTTATGTACGATTGTAAAAGATTAATTCAATCGTAATTTATTTTTTATAGACGCATAAAACAATGTAATAACCTGACATTTTTATTAATGTGACATTCTTTATCGCGATGCATAAAGATTGCATTATCTCCAGCCTAGTTAGTTTTAGTCGGTTAGTAGTTGAAAAGTTGTATATAAAAACAAGAGATTTTCAGTAATTCAGTCAGTAGTGTAGCGTTGGTGGCATTTCAAGACATCATGAGGAAGTGCGGGACTGTTATTCTATTTTCTTTGTTTTTAACTTTAGCAAACGGTAAATCAATTTATTATGTAATTAAATAAGATTATTAAAAAATTAGTGAATATAAATATGTATTTAATCTTAAAATTACGCGTTTTAGATTAATTCATTAAAATGATTTTACCATACATTTGGATAAAATATTGCTTACTTTCTTTTTTTTTTCTAAATCTTTAGAAAAATTAACTACCTGAACAGGATTGATTGAATACCCAGAGCTTGTGTCAAATAATTAAAATAATAACCTACATTTAGAAAATAAGATTGTTTGTAAGATTTAATTATACATCGAAAGTTAGCTATTGAATCATTCGTCGAAAATGATGTACGATCTCTCCTACGAAAAATAAAACCTCTGTAATTGAACCGCCCAACTTCCAGTCGGATAAATCCGAATTGTTTACCGACAACACCACGAAAATATCTCGAAACTAACGAATTCGTGTTTTTTTCTTTTTTATGTTCTCTTTTCTCGCTTCCCGTCGGGCCCGGCGTCCATTTCGAGCAGGCCAGAGCGACGTGGGCGGCACCCCTGCACCGGACGGCAAGTATCCGTATCAGGCGGCGCTGAAAAGAAATTCCAAGTTCTTATGCGGAGCCTCCATAATTAATGAACGCTGGCTCCTAACGGCCGCGCATTGTCTTAAACAGTAAAGAGAGAAAGCTTTTGTCACGCGTTTTAAACCGGCGGGCGCGCGCGTGCTCGCTTCCCTCCACGCGTATATATACACGCGCGCGCGCTTGCATAAAACATGAAGGATTTGTAAGTCTCTACCCGCTCGCCTCCTCGCCTGCGTTTTTTTCTCTGTTTCAGCATTAAAGAACCCTGGACCGCGAGCGTCTTGGTGGGCACGAACAAAGCGAGGGGCGGAAGTGGCTCGGAGTATGGAGTGCTGCGCTTGGTGATGCACAGGGATTATGTGAGTATAAAATAAAAATCTAGGCTATGGGTTTCGTTAAAGAATTGATAAATACTTGTTGCGTTCGTGAATACCGTGGATGGAAAGCGGCTTTTACAAAGAGGTTTGTATTTCGGTTTTTGTTTGTTTTCGTGTGTTTGGCGTAATACATTAATTAGTAATCGACAGTAAGGAAGGATAATGAAACTTCCAATTACTGTAGATTTTTTTGCAGGTTGACTCCATTATTTTCCTCCGCAAAAAATTCTGCGGAATAGTAATTTATATTTTTAACATCTCCAACTAATGTTCTAATGAATTTAATCTCTTTAAATTATATATAATGGAAACAAGGCAGTACGTAAATATGAAGCTTGCATCACAAGAAAGTATATTCCTGATTGTTTCTGTACTTTAAGGACAGGCGATATATACACTCAGATGACATAGGATTGATAAAAGTGGATGCGCCAATTGCTTTCAACTGGAAAGTACAACCTGTCAAACTACCAACAGATAATACCGGAAGGTATGAAGGACTTATGGCAAATCTAGCAGGTTGGGGAACTTTTATGGTAAGGAAGACCGGAAGCTATTTTACACTTAAATCATCAAAAATTAAAGTTGATTTAGATATTTATTTGCTTTTTTCGTTTTTTTTTTGTTTAGAAAAAATCACCTCCGCCAACGGATTTGCAGCATGTCAAGCTGCGTGTGTACAATCATCAAAAATGCGCAAAAGAATGGAAACAGGCAAGAAATCGTACTATTACTGGAAGTCAATTTTGTACGTCGGGTAGAACTGAAGAGAACTTAGCTACTCAAGTAAGTTTTACTCTATTCATCTGAATTGTTTTATTTATTTTTTTTTTATTTATTAGTTAATTCGCTTAATAACTTTAATTTTATTAATTTAATAAATCATGTTATTGTCCGAAATAATTCACCGCAATGAAGTGTTATTTCGTTCTGCAGGGTGACTCTGGAGGCCCGCTAGTTGTCAATGGCGAACAAATTGGCGTAGTATCATTCGCTTGGGCAAATTTACCGGATGTTTTTACGAGAGTTGGTTACTACCTTCCTTGGATAAATTCATACGTTAAAGTCAAGTGATAAAATTTAAAAATACAGTGTTATCAATTATTTATTTGTGTAATAATGTGATGTAATTATTATGACTTAGCAAAGTAGAAATAATTAGTTAGTGATGCATGAACAAATATTTGTCTTTCATTTAGCACTCTGATAAGTAATATGCAAATAATCCACAAAAATTGATAATTATTAACAAAGACATTATAAAATTTGCGCATGAGAAAATGAAAGGCTCTTTGGAGTCTCTGCAAACGTAAAGTACTGGCTAATGCTCTGTGATTTTGTGCGGAATAACATGATGAATGTTTTATGAGAAATTTTCTCAAGCGCAAAGAATGCGCTTCATAAAATTAGTCGCCTTTCTTTTCAAAGTTTACGCGGAACCAACTCGAATTTAATGAAAGAATTATTTTGTTTTTAAACAGATTTTTATTCTTTCAAAAGAGTAGTGTCGATTAAAGTTGCACTTCTTTTAAAAATGAAGTATCTATCACAAGTGCACAGAGAAGAATTATATTGAAGAAAAATTATATTGAAAATGACCGTTGTTTTGGCGGTAACCATGGACTTTTTCGACACTCAGGAGGTTATTAAAAATCTTGAATCAACTTTAATATAAACAAAAGAAAAAATACACGACCCCATATAAAATTTATTGATATTATGATAAAATTTCATTTATTTATAAGAAAATTTATAAGAAAAAGGTTAGAATTTCTTTTGTTTTCATTAAAATTTACTCAAATTTTGTAACAACCTCTTAAATAAAAAGAAGTCCATGGTTACCGTGAAAACAACGGTACTTTGGTTACAACTTGGTTACATCATAAACACATCGATTTTCGAAGCACTGAGAATAAAAAAATGAAGCCCTTCGTAGCCTGATCAAAATCCATTTCCTGCATCTCGCGCGGCGCACGGGCCGAAAGGGAAAAAAGGGTGGGACCATTATCGCGCACTCAATTCTCGACAAAAACACGAAACGCGCGTCGATCAAACTCGATTTCGTCGAATCGACGAAATTTCGCGCGAAGGCAATGCAGCCGCCGTAGCCGGCGGAGAAAATCGTTTTTCCTGCGCGAGCTTCATCAATACGTTGGGATTTTCCGAAACAACGGGGAAAAGCGTGGGCGCGCTCGCTCCGCCTCTAAATCTTTCCAACGGTGCTCGGGCGTCGAGGACTATTACCAGCTGGGAGTTCAGCTGTCGGCTCTAGCCGCTGGCTAAATTCTACGCATTTCGCGTTTCTTTTTTTTTTTTGTAAGCTGAAAAAAAGGAACTGCATGTCGGCGACTGATTTACAGATTGCATTTTTATGAGAAGCTTATAAAAGTGATAGAATTATGTTTTACTATTGTTGCGTCAATTTTAAATATTTAACTGGTGTGAAGGTGAACATTTTCTTTTCGGTTTTTGAACGCATAAACAAAGCGGTTTCTTAGAACCCATGGCGGTGCGATTTATAAATCTTTTACGAATGCATCAATTATAAATGAATCATTTTTAAATAAATATATCGTTTATGAATGATTTTAATACTTTGATATTGCATTGTAAAATTTTTTCCATAAAAGGAACTGCGTGTTGAAGTTCAAATAAAAATTCGTTTCTATCGAAAAAAGTTACAATTGCTTTTAAAATTTATATTTTTATGTCGAGCAAAATACTATAGTAACTGTTGAAACTAATAAATTTTTTCCGATAACAACTAAAAAGTTATCGCAAAAATTGGCGATTAATAGGAGTTGCCCACGAGGTGGACTCTTGGTTGAGAGGAAACTTGAAGTTCTTGTAGGTGGAAGAGAAGGCTCTACGTTAGGTGAGAAAAGAAAATAGCATTCCGCTGACATAGCTCTCTACGAGTCTGGAACTGTCGAATCCTCTTCGAGGAGGAAGCCAGTGACAAAGTCACCGACGAGCGTACCCTGTAAATTGTGTTTTATTCGATTTTGGCCGATCTCTATGACGGAGATCGGCACTGCAAAAATATGAGGATATACCCCTTTATTGTTCGAGGCGTTTAGTCAGCCGATTTGACGACCGCCGCCCGAGGTCGCTGCAGCCGCTTTACGAGCTCAGCCTTTTGGAGAGGCGCAAGCACGATAGCCCACGGTCTTTTCACGGTGGGTCCCTTCCTCGAGGCGACGGGTCTTACTGGCGGGTTCAGAAGCTTGAGCACTTCCTTGATGAGCTCCCTGGAGTCGATGTTGAGGTGTAGATTCCTCTTCTTCATCGAAATCGGAGGAAAAATCTGCGCTGCCAGTCCATAGTTCCTCAGGTACGGGATCCGTCTGAGTAGCCTTATCCTTGGTCCATTCAGTCTGCAGACCGACGTCCACGAACTTCTTTGGCTCCGGTCGCGTCTGGGGCCTCCCACTCCTAGTCCTGGAACGATGAGCCCGATGGCCGCATTGAGACTCGTTGCGCCCCATGCGTCGAGAGATGAAGGTATTTGGATGTCCGAGAGGATGAAAAGGTACGAATAAAAGGTACACAACTCGTAAGCAGGATTTAATAACTGACGAGTCAATTATATCAAAAAGGTGCTTATTCGACTTGCTATGTCTATTAAGATTTTTGCAAGGAACGAGTCAGATGTCTGCAGTCCAAACGGCACCTCCTTATAAGCTCTCGACCGAGCTACTCCCTTGCGATTAGTGCGTCGCCACCTAGCGAAGGTTCGTGAACTATAATTTGACTACGCTTAAGCGACAATGTGCATAAAGGCATACCATGGCGCTTTGTATAATGCTGATATGTCCTTGGATTTTAATATACACGGGTTTGTTTGCATAATCTTATAGTAGCTGTCTTTTGTTTTATTTTTATTGTTTATTTTAAAATTACTTGCAGAAAGAATAACTGCACAATAAAAGATTTTCTGTGTAAATCAAGTTAATTATAATCTGTTTACGCAGATCAGATGTCTTCTACGAAAAAAAGAAAATAATCCTTGATGTTTTATTACCATTATTTATTACATTTTTTTATATTCTTGCTTCGTAAAATCATAAGACTATGTTTATTATATTATTATGTAATTTTATTTTAGTGTTAAAGAGTGGAATATCGCCATACAATGTTATGAATGTCCTTTCGATATTATGTATATTTATCTTATGACTAGCAAAAGCCATCGCGCTTTGCGCGCTTAAATTTCCTCATACGTATTTATTTACTCAAACGTAAGATCCATTATTATTTTTGAGATTAGAAAACTTTTTGAATTTGGGCGTCATTCAAGCGGATATACTCATGAACCAATCAAGTTGCATTTTTAAATGCTTCACATCTTGCCATCTTTTTTTTCAAGAGAGTATCGTTTTTTATAGCAGTTATCAGTTTATTTTTCCATTGGTTCCATTATTTTCAAGTCTTTTTTGCTGATGATACCTTTTTACCTAATCTCATGAAATTTGAACCCTAATTGTAAATCATGTTTACTATTACATAATTTTAAGTGGTGATAAAAATGTGTATTAAACAACTTATTAATAAAATAAATAATCAATATAATTTATCGTCTTTGCTAATAAACACCAAGTCAGAGATTCAAAAATTTTGGAAACAATCTCTCTTTTTCAATTTGAAAGCTGCACGACGAATAGTTCCATAAAGTATCGGGATCTACTGGAAGCATACTGGTCTCCGGGATGGAACAGAATGGGAATCCCTCCGCAGCAAAAATAAAGCGCGCAAACAGGGCGCACGCGGGCAACAGCAGTCAACATCCAATTACCGGGCAGGGTGAGCCCGGTCGAGCAGTTTTAGCGCTACGACTGGGACAATGTAATGGTCGAACTCTGCGCGGTCTAAAACTTTACAACCTATAAAGCTGTAACATTCGGTCAAGCGGCTACTCCGCGTAGAAGCTGGGGAGGGGTAGTCAGCTTTTCTTTGTTCCACGGTAGTGCATCTTAGAGGTAACGGATGATCGGGATGTCATGGCTTCCTAGGGAATTGATTTTTACATTATTCACTATTATAGTTGAACTGGAAAATTTTGTCAATCCTTTAGTACTGGATATAGCATGTATGCTATACTTCCATTTGTCGATCAGTTTTCAAATCTTATTTTAAATAAATATACACAGATCAGTTGAAAAAATCAACTAAAAAATGCATAAAAGACAAGAAAAAATGTATTTTTTATATAGAAATGATTTTGCAACTATGAACAGATTTCCCTGGCATTTGTTTTAAGATTTAGTTTATTATTTTTGAAATTTTGGCACTACAGGGTTAAGTAAAATTTATGTTAAAATTTAAAATTTTGATAAATAGTATTTTTATAAATTGACCGATTAACTTTAATGACTAAGTATTATTTGAATGGGACTGGCGAAGAGACGATGACTAGGTAAAGGTATTAGAGAGTAGTAGATAATGAAATGCCTATAACAGGCAAATTAGAGCAAATTTGGTTACTTGTTAATTGCGGTTTGCACGTTAATCGACAATCAGAGGATTTGACAATCGATTTTTGAATTCCGGTTTTGATTCAAGTTACACTGATTTTCAATTCAATCAGTCTCTAAAGTGGCTATTCATCAATTTATTCTAGCAAAATAGAATAAAATTTTCAAGCATATCTTGTAACAATAAATCACTTACTCAAATAGTTTCTGAAATAACAATCTTAATAATATTCATCCGAAGCAAAAAAAAAGAAAAAATAACAAGTGGAGTTAAATTACTTCTTTACTAATTAAATATTTTAGTATAATTAATTCCATATCTTTAATAGTAACGATGATGTGATGTGTAAAAAAAAATTCATGAAAAGAAGATTTAATTTTTTTCCTTGAACACTCTTATAGTCCTACCTCACTATCGATTCTTGCAAAACAGGATTATTATAAATACTTAGCGCCGATGGTAGCGATGTAAGGAGAAGCGCGGAAAAAGAAAAAATCCTGATAAATCAATGGAGTATGGTAATACGTTGATTTCAATAATTTAAATATGTATGAGCGCGAAAAAGGCTGGGGCATGCGAATAGATGCGGCGAGAAGCTTCTGTGCTGAATCGCTTTCTAATGACGCAAGCCGAAACTCTCCTGAGGCCGAATTCGATTTTTTTTCAGCGCACAAAAAGAAGAGATTGATGAATACTTTTTCTCATATTCAGAAAATATATGTTGATCTTTTTATTTAAACAGAAAACTACAGATAATTGCAGATTCTCGATGAAAATTTCTAGTTGACAAAAAAGTCAATTTTTGTAAGTATTAAGATTTTCCTTTATTTATCATTGTTCTTCAATTGTCAAATAATACACATACTACTTATATCCGAACAATAGAAAGAAACAACCTCATAATGCGAAAGTTGCACGAGAACATTGAACAGTGACGTCAACCAATCCATAGATAACAAAACCAATTTCGCACCCGGCAAAAAAAAGCGTCGATCCCATAAACCACTTTTTCACATTAATTTTCGTCGGAAAACGCAGCATTTCAATTGCGCGCGATCGCGTCGTACGTAAAAAAAGAGGAAAAAAGAAAGAAACGAAGCGTTGGAGAGGTCGGTCGCCGTTGGTTCTCGGCGGCTGCGGTCTTGTTTCATCTGCGCGCGTGCAATTACTCACGAGTCACGTATTTAAAGCGGCCCGAACCGGCCGGGCGTGTTTGTTCTTTCTAATTAGATTTTTTTGCGCGATTTTCAGGTGAACGCAGGGGCCGCGCCGGCGGAAAAACATAGGGGAATGAAATATTCTATTTGTGCGCTGGAGAGAAAACGGGGACACGAAATTACGTTGCGGTCGAGCTGCGCGAGCGTGGGCTTCTTAATTCTTTACGGTCGCGCTGCTCTACGCGCGGATCCTCTTTACCCGGCACTAGGCTACAGTTTGGCTTCTGAATTACTTGAGTTACTGCGGTGTTAGTTTGCGGACTCCCGTCCAGTTTCTAAACGGACGATTTTTACGCTAACACTTTAAATTGTTTAATTTTGTTTCGGATGAAACGCCGAAAATTTCTTTATATTTTAGTGAAAAAAAAAAGAGAAAATAGTCGTGGCACCGTGTTACGAATTTTTTGGTAGTCATTTAAATTTATGTATTGATGCTTCAAATTTCATTTGATGTTCATATTAGCATATTGAACATTTTTACAATACAATTTGAAGTACCCATGTACTGAAAAAAATAATTTTATTTAAGACTTATGCAAGTTAAATAAATTTTTACATAAAAGGGTGGAAGCAAATTATGTCGAATTTGAGACCATTTAAATAGACAATTCCAATGTGCAAATGTCAACGTAAAAAAACTTATATTAGCATTTTTCTTCACTAAGGCGATAAAAATAATTAAATCAGTAATAATGAAAATAAAGATCTTATGATGTTTAAAATAATTCTCGAACATAAAGGTATTATATAATTGAAATAAAAAGTGACAGTTTTGCAGATGCGATTCACTTTAAATATTT
>JAXIUT010002400.1:13331-31258 GCA_035586675.1 Eurytoma californica | reverse complement strand
AAGATTATCATCGTGTATGCCAATTTTACCGACAAATCAATTAAACCTTAATTATTTCGCGAGTAAGTTAAAACAATGACCAGCTAATTTTTGCCGATTAAGCGAGTAGCGCGCGCGGAGAATTAATACGGAGAAGCTTTCCCCCTTTTTCCCGTTCAGCCGCAAAACAAATTCAGCGTATTTCTCGGCCGAGATACGGATCTCCGGCATTTGCAACTCGGCTTTTGCGAAGTAAGAGAAAAAAGCGCCTCGACTAATTAGCGGCGATGAATCAACGTAAGCGCGAGCACAAAAGCGCACCGATTTTTGTGCAACCGCGCCGCGCCGGGATGGACTTTCTATGCGCGCCGCCTCTTGCGGCACTCCTCGGCGCCGGGGATATCCGGGTGTTTCCTCGAGGATGCGCCTGCCTTTGAATTTCAAATTTCCTTCCTTTTTTTTTTTAACACTCGATTGTTTGTTTTGGGCGAGGTGCAACGACCGGTGGAGTGTACAATTGCGAAAAAAAAAATTGTGTACCTGTTTTATGCTACGCGGCGAGTTTTTCATTGCGAGAACGGCTTGATGTAATTCTGATGAATTTTTAATCATCTTTGGGTATTACTTCTAATTGCGTGTTTGTGGTTTGTATATCTTCTGAAGTCTGACCCATAAATTTAGTTTCATCAACTTATTCATAAGCTTTAGCCTTGACTTAGAAAGTAAATGAGCGCGCGTCTGAGTGTGCTCATCTGTTACTACTTCAGCATTGTATACAATACTAATGAGTCGAATGTACTCATAATTTTTATTTGGAAGACATAAGATTAAAGCTAAAGGTTTAATATACTGATTTGCATTAAAAAAGGAGTAAACCGTTAGTAGGAAAAAAATCTCGTCCCATTTTAAACCATCTGATGTCATTCATCGAATTTTGCAAATGTTGAAAACTGAAGTAGATCGAACACATGCACGAAATTTTTCGATTCACAAAATCAGAAAGGAATTTTCTAATAGCAAATTTTACAGAATTAGGTTTTTCCGTGACTCTCAACAGTAACCTAATAGATTCCGTCAAAAATCAATTAAGATCGATCGCGTGAAGAAATTAGCGTTTCCCGAAAACTAAGCCAAAAAAAAAAGGGAAACGAGTGAAAGGACAAAGTCAGAAGAAACAATGGGATCGTCCCGAGTCCATCCGACGGAGGAAAGCCCACTCGGTGTGTCGGTGAAGGCGAGGCCCTGCGGTCGCGTGGGTCGGCGTCGCCCACGGGACGTTCCCCTTTCACGCGCGGCCTGCACGAATTGCCGACTCGCGCGCGCGCGCGCGCCCGGGAAATTACGAAAGGCGCCTTGCTGCCTTCTTCGCCGCTTGGCCAATCGCACGGATGGATGCGGGCGCCCCGCGTCTCCTCTCTATCTGCGCTCGACGATTTTTGCCGAGATCGACGCGAGATATCGACCGAGAGGACGTGGAAAAGCCGAGATGGTCGCCGGCGAGTTTTATGGGACGCGCCGCGGTTTCACTCGGATTTATTAATTTCGCCGCGCGGGAAATTTATTTTTTTTTTTGTTGTTTTGGAATATTTTAATGGTTCGTTCGTGCATGCGCGCAGTAAAGTTTAAATTTTACTTGGAAGGTTATTTATGTATAGTACTCACGCGCTTGGCTGTTCTTTTTTTTTGTGAAATTTGAGTAAAAATTTACACCGGCTTGATAAACAAAATTTCTAACGCGATTCTTTATTAGTTCGATGGTTGTTTTCATAAATTTCACACGCTATCTGTACATAAATTATAAGACGAGATAAAGTTAAGTGCATCGTATTTTTTAATCTGAATAAAATAGATTGTAAAAAGTATTTGTTTCTTAATTTTTATTTGAATCACAAGGTGAATGAACAGTTTTCCACGCTCTTTTGCTATCTGAATTTATGACGTGTTATTTGCAGCACAAATCGTGAGAAAATTCCGGCTTGTTTATTGACGAACGACTCGCCGTTATTTCAATGTGAGATGCGCAGGTACAGTTCTACCGATTGTAAAAACTGCACTAGAAATTCCTCGGGGATAAGAGCGGCGCGTAGTTTTCAGGTCGACATCCACGACCTTTCATAGCGATCGTAAAAGCCTCGCCGAGAGTCGACTGCATTAAACTCCTAAATATCATCCTCTTAAGTAGATCACCCCACAAATGGTCACAACCACTTTTTTTAATATTTCTTTTTACTCGAGTAAGTGTGATTGTTGAGTATTTTAATGGACAAACAAAAAAAACTTTTTGTATGAAGTACTACGAGTAGTAAAAAAAACACAGTTTCCCCCCCGAGTATACGGGGAAAATTGCGGAAATCCGAATTGCGAAAAGCGGCGCCTTAACTAGCTGGAGGATCGTCCGCTGCTCTCGCAATTAAAGCCGACGTTTCTACTCGCCGGTGACGGCGATCGATCATCATCCGGAGCCGTTAATCTCGCCGACCGGCGGCCCGTTATTTCCGCAGACTTTATTGCACAGACTGCGTGCGCGGATTTTTTTACGAGATCCGCCGTGTCGCGACTGTATCTATTTTTTAAAGGTTTATTGCCTCGCACGAGAGATCCTTTTGTTTAAATCTCTTTTTTTCTGTGTCGATTGATTCTTTTCACGGAAACAATAGCTGATTTGAAATTTTATGAGTTCGTAATAATTCATTTAAAAAATTTTACATTCTTTTATAAGAAAGTCGGTCATATTTAAATTCAATTTGTAATAACTGTGAATATCTGAAATATAAATTTCGAAATATTGCAGTTATAAAGATTTCATTTCAACTTCAAGGCTTCGTGCGAAATGTTGCAAATTTAAGTGTACTGTACAGTAACGTTAGACAGTCATAAAATGTCACGTATATACTTTGCATTTTATAACAGTACTAATTCAATCAAATCATTCAAACACTGACCATATACGGCGTCAAAGCGTCACAAAGGTGACTCATGCGTCAGTACGTCGAACTTTTGATCCTCTAAATAATTATACTTCGCTTCGCAAATCTCAATAATTCATCGAATTCAAAATAATTTTTCTTAATAAAATAGAAACTTGCAGTTGCCCAATGAGCTTTCCCCAAAATAAATAATCTTTTCAAAATGACTCCCATTCATAAAAAATTTAGAAACTTCAGAATGGATTTTCAGAATTACAGCCTTTCCCGTCCCAAAAGCGACGTAAATCAACCTCGGCACTAAACGTCCAGAAAATTACGCGTACAATCCTCGAAGAAATCGTGTCAGCTGTAGATCGCTTAAGGAAATCTCCGCGTGGCGCATCGATCTGCAGCCGACGTCTCAAGGAGTCTTCGCGTGGACCTCCACCCACCCAAATTTTTTCCCGTAAAAGCCAGCGAATCAGCCGGCCTCCGATTCGCGGCGCGATCGGGAGCGTGGAAGAGGAAAATATATGGGTCGAGCGCGAGAAAAGGGGCATTAAACATAGTTAATCGTCGCCGTCTAATGACCTGAGAAAGTCTCAAAACCGCAGCGGCGAGACGCATCAAGGTTAATTAAAATAAAAAGCGCGACGCGAGCGGCGGGAGTTGGGGCGACGCGCGTGTAAAGCGAGTCCACGGGAATAATGTTATTGTGATCCGTTTATTGTGCGCGTGTAAAAGCCGCGCGAAAAGTGCACCGGGAGGCGTTGCTCGCTTAATTAAGGCAAATTTTCTAGTGTCTTGTTCTACGCTAAATTAAAATGAATTTTACGAGAGGTGCAATCAGTGTAATTACAGCGACTGTTGACAGTGATGTGTTCTTTATGTAAATGTTTCTTTAAATAAATATTTTAGCGACATTGGATTACAATGATAACAATGTTATAATTATTTGTATTTAATTAAACAATAGAGCACAGGAGCTTTCTGAATCATCCAAGTTTTAAGGCAGTTAGTAGGTATATATATAAAATTGAGGCAGTAGATCCATTACCAGAAAAAATGTCTCGAGAGTTCATCCAGCGCCAAATGTACTCGGCATGAATATCATACGTTGTACCTATAGGCCTAAGCGCGTTTTAGTTACACATCGAGCAATGACAATATTCACATTCAATCTTAAAATAGAAAATAAAATAGAATTATGGTTTTATAACTGTTAGTAATTACATTTGAAACAATCGATTAGCTCAATATGGCACAATTATAAATTTTTTAACTTGTCTCTCAGAGTTTAACAAACATAAAAGAAACGTAACTTTTGTTAAAATTCGTCAAAGTTGTTATAAAATATTAATTAAAAGAATAAAATCTCAATTTTTACAATCTCATTAATTAAAAAAAATATGTAATATCTCAAATTTTAAGAAAACAAATAAATATTTGAAAAATCGTAATAAAAGAAAGGTAATCAGGAAGAATAGAAAAAATTACTGCCGCATCATGTTTATAAACGCGTCATTTCTAGGTACATTAACACACTTTCTTTTTCTCCCACAGTACTAGTCTAGTCACGAGGAAAAAATAAAATGTACCGGGGGTACTTCATTCTTAAGAAATACACTCATTTTCACTAAAGCACAGATCTCAGATTACTTTGTATTTAAAAGCGTAATCTCGGAATAACGTTTTGTGGCTTTTTAATTCCACTAAAAGTTCCATGCAGCAAGCTTTCCGAAAATTATTATTCTTACACCGCGGGTGAAACTATTTTTTTTTTTTTTTTTGTCACTTTAGATTGTAGAAAGTGAAATGGAATACGCGTAAGTTAATACACGCGCGCGGTGCGAAACGTAACTTGTAGCTGAATGTTATGTATATTAATTTAGCTACAATTGCACCTCGCGCCTATCAACGCTCGAATCGTATAATAATGTTTGCAAAATGTTTGATTCAATTTAGATTAACCGCGCGCCTCATTAAAAAAATCACTTGCGAATAAAATTTCTCCCTAATAATCATTTCTCTAAATTAAACCAGTTGCACTTTCACTTCGGCAGATGAAGTTTCACACTTGGAACCGCCAGTGCTACAATGAAACGGACCTTTCAAACGCAACTTCATTTTCGAAACAATAATAACGAAAATTAGCCTTTTTTTAAATAAATTCGCTTAGAAATAAAATCATGTAATCAAGTTATCCTTAGCTTCTAGTTGGGACTAGAATTTTATAGGATACAGAGGTAAAATTATTCTTGTTCTTGTTGAAATAAAATTAATTAATCTTATTCTCGATAAAAAAAATTAAAATTATGAAGAGAAAAAAATGATAAATCGAGTGGATATGAGCCTGGCGACAAATAGACTTGACGCAGGGCTGAAAAAGGAGGCGCGTAATTAACGGGGCGCGCGTGTGTGTCAGGAGGATGCCGCGGAAATGTGGCCGGAGCGAGTGCGCGCACGCCTCGCGTTTCCGTGGCATTGTGTCGCGCCGCGTCGAGACCACGAAATATGCGCTGGCGTTACACTCGCTGCGTGTTTTCATGACAAAAAAAAAAGGGACACGGAGACTCGCGCTTCCCGCTTTTCGAAGCCGTCCGGCCGCGACGGGGACAATGCGCTCGCTTATTCACTGCTCATAATATATAGAGAAAAATATGTATGCCGCGCGGCGCGTAAAAAAAATTCCTCCTTTTTTTTCGTTGCGCCCTCGCGTGCATAGGGTTTTGAGATGACAGTTGACGTTTTTACGTGGAGCTGATGTTTTCGCCGTTGCGAGTTTCAACGTTGTATAATCTTTATGATGATAATTTCGTATGCAATTTGATGGAAGCGGTCGGCTGTGAAATTAGATCTAGTCGATTCGGAATATCATGTGAATAATGCATCTCTTTGTTTTTGAAATGCAAATTCAAAAATGCAACGTTTACGCAGAATCGATTCTCATTTTATTTAAACTAAAATAAATTTTAGTTTAAATAAAATATTTTAAAGTCACAATATACATTTTGTTAATAAAAAGCGTGCAAAAACTATTCTAGCTTTTATAAAGTGCCGAGGAATTTTCGTTCATTGACCAGTCTCGGAAGCACGTGCGAATAAAAAAAGGCTGGCGCGCAGCCGACTGCACCGGCCCCCCGCATACATAGCGAAGGCTTGTCATGCGCGAAGCTCAAGAGCATCGGAAGCATGCTAATTTAGCAACGCGCTCGCTCGAGATCGAGAGTATGCGGCGACTCGCTCTGATTGCCGCCTCTCTTTCTTTCGATCGACGCGGATTTTCCCCCTACCAAGCCATGCGAAATTGATGTTTTCTCGTGCCGATACAACCCACAAAATGAGTCTAATTGTGCGAGGAAGAGAATGTAGGTACAATTTTTTTTATATTTTAAGATAAATATAATGAGATTTGTTTTTTAGAATGGAATGAAAAATATACGCGGTCGATTTATTGCACGTAATTTGATTATTTTCGCCCTGCAAATTGTAGTACAATTTTAAAATTATTATCAACCGAACAGGTTATTTTTTCACGTCACTGATTTCCAAGTAAAGCATCGATCAAAAAACCAGAAACAATAAAAACGTGCGAGAGATTTCGGGTAAAAAGTTTCGAGCAATTTATTTAGAGGTTGATGGGGGAGCAGGTAGAAATTAAATTAAATGTTTTACAAGCCGAATGTGAAATTCTCTAAAGGAGCTTTCGCGAAATGACTCATTAACAAATCGCACGGCGGGAGACCCGGCGCGAATTATATAAAGCGAGAAATTCGAGAGCGGAAAATCGGCGTGTTGCAATGCAGCGCTCGCGGACACGCATCCACCGGGGCGAAATTGAATCGAATTTGTTTACTTTCCACGAGGCGCCCCCCGCGCGGAAAAATCGTTAAGTCGTTCTTTTATCGGCGCATCAAAATTTGTTTAAATCGCTTCCCTCATTAAAAAAAAAAAAATCCCGCGGCAACCCCCTCGAGTTCTTCCGCGAAAATTTCTCATTGGTAAATTGCGACGGCCGCTCGTTATCAGGGAAAAAGCCCGTGAAATTAGCGGCGGGTTCGTTGAAATTGTTAGCAAAAGTAATTAGAAAATTTCATCGGAACGAATTATATCATAATGGAACGAAAGTGGCGTGGAGCCGCGCTATATCTGCAAAATTTTTACGATCGCCGCCTCGCACGGACAGGATGTTACGTGAAAAATATTATTTAGATAGAATCGCGAGTAGTGCGCGCACGCAATTGATTATTAAAAATGGCACGAACGGGTCATTTTGAAAATTAATCTTTGTTTGTCCGAAGGCTAACTTTGTTGAATCGAAGTGCTACTTTTTTTAAGGGGATAGATGACCCGAGGATTGGCAAAAGTGACTTCTGTGCTCTCTGGGGAAACTTATTGATGTGTACCGGCATTAGCAATAAATTGTTACTTTCTTTTTATCAAATAGACATAACTTGCCTTCGTTAAGACTTCGCTTTCCCTTCTTAAGGTAAATAGCCGCATTGTAAAAAGATTATATTTAATGCAGCCGAGGTTTCTATAAAAAAGGCCCATTAATTTTTCATTGCTCTATAAAATTGCACAAAAATTATTATTATTATTAGTTGTTTTTAACAATTTATTG
The DNA here is from genome assembly GCA_035586675.1 of Eurytoma californica. Taxonomy (NCBI): domain Eukaryota; kingdom Metazoa; phylum Arthropoda; class Insecta; order Hymenoptera; family Eurytomidae; genus Eurytoma; species Eurytoma californica. Next base: position 23,749 of record JAXIUT010002400.1, on the reverse strand, counting down.
GTAAAATCAAGTAGGCAAGTAACTTTTTTTCTTGCTTATTGCGGATACTATTATTTTGCACTGTACAGTGTACCTCGATTATCGCGGGTTAATCAATACCTAGGCTACAGTAATTACAATTTATTGAATATTTTATGCGCAACGCGTAGAATGCGAAATACACGTTTTTACAAGAATAACCGTTTACACTTGATTTTTTTAATTGAAAAAGTGATATGATAGTTTTAAAAGGAAATAATAGATTCAAAAAAACAAAGTGCTTTTTCTTCGGCATTTAAAAAGTGTGCAAATAGATATTGCATTACAATAGTTGTCATTGTAAAATAACAATGTCTAAGTAACAAACGTCGCTCGAACCCGATACCCGATATCCCGGCTTCATTATGCAATCGGCCTTTTTATTAAAGTAAGAAATTTCAACACTCAAAATTACTACGATTTCAACACACCGGTATGAACTTTTTTTCGTCCCACTTCCTCCGAACTTAAAACCCGGCAATTTTGATCGGGGCGCACCGTAATTTTCCTATGTAACTTTTATTACGCTCGCCGGGAATTAAAAGATTATGAGGACAGAAAATTTTTCTGTCCGATAGAAAAAAAAAGGGACGAGATGCTTTTGTAACGAAAATTTCACTGCGGTAACGAACGAGGAAGGCTTAAATGCCTATCGCTCGGGGATTCGAATGAAATTATCGTCCATCAAATTGTATTATAACTGTAATTGAGGCACAAATTTACTCCTTATTGTTCAATTGCCGTGTCTGTCCACTCGCCGCTCAAGACTCGTCTCGCTTCGAGACTCGCTCGTTTGCTCCGCATGACTTTTGTAATGCAGCGCAGCGTACGAGTTTACGTCAACAAGCTTTATCTAATTTTCAATATTTCAATTCAGTTTGACAAATACAGATGTGTAAGGTAACAATATAACATTATTCTAAAAATAAATTATGAAATACCGTAATCACTATCCTTATTTAATATACACGAAGGAAAAAGGTCTATTAGAAATTACTGTATAGTTTTTACTAAAGCGAGAATAAACGGGAAAAATCGCAAATACTATATAGTAGTAATTAGAAAATTTTGTTAAAAACATATATACTAAACTTTAATGTAGCTGTAGAAAAATTGATTATTTAATTTAAATTTATGTATTTATAAACGACAAATGTTTTAAAATTTACTTGTGCCTACATTAATTTTTTTAATTTTTCGAACTTACGCTCGCTTTAGTAAACTGTGCAGTACTTTTTAGTGTACCATTTATCTGCGTGCAATAAAAATAAATGAAATTTTGCTTAAAAATCTGCACTTTTCCTACAAAAAAGAAATCATCAGAATTCTTTCTCCAATACCTTACCCCACCTCTCGCGAACACCCAAAACAACTAACACCCTGCAAAATCGTTCGAATGGAAAATAAGATCGACGATTCACAGGTCGTCCCTCCGACCGGCTAGGTACCGGCCGGCCCGTGGAAGCCGCGACATCGCGCACACTGCACAAACAAAGCGGCTGCGGCGGGAACGCGCGAACGGCGAGGCGCTCGGTCGCGCGGCGTCGAGAAAACTGCCGGGCGTCTTGCGGCGGAGCCGCGCCGGTCGGCCCGGGGGGCACAATGGAGAGGAGCCGCGCGCGGTGGGAGGAAGAGGACACGATTGTCGCCGCAGCGGGTACACCCGGGGCGGACACGGAAATGTAAATTCTTTTTCCCAAGCCGATAGTGCATTTCTCACTTTGTTCAAAAGTTTCAAAAGTTTTACGCTTACTTTTTGAGTACAGGAAAAAAAACTTGCTACCTAAAGTTGAATTAGTGAAAAATAAGTCAAATTATTATTGAGAAATCTGCAATATATTGAAATTCTGAGGAGCTCTTCGACGACGTCACTTGATTCCACAGAATCGGGAACGTCAGCAAAACAGCGCAGACAACTAGCTTCAAGTCTCATGTATTAAAGTCTAGATTAATATAAAAATGTCTATATATGAAATCATTCATTAAATGAATATTATTATTATGGAAATGTACACACTATTGTTACTCCATGTAACCATTTAGCTTTAGTTTTAATTAGTTTTAAGTTAGTTTTTATGTTCCGGACCGGCGAACAGTAAATTTATTTTCCTCTGCTGTATTTTGTAATGTATGTATATAATGTACTCTGTAATAAATAAATAAATAAATAAATCACTAAAATGAGTGACATTTCACTAAAAATTAATCTCAACGTGTGTAAGAGTGAAAATCCACTCCATTGGAATGAAAACTCAGCTACTCCAACTTAGACAGGCTCAGTTTTTTCTGAAAAAGAGTAATTTTTTACTCGAATAGTGGTGATCGTTTGAATTTTTCCACTATTTAAGTGATGTTGAAATAATTTTCATTCATTTTAGAATTTTTTTACCAATTCAACTTTCGGGTGTAAGAAAGTTACATTTGTGGATGCGAAACACCCGTTAAATTCATCTAAAATAAGTCTCATTAGAGAAGGCAGATTTAAACACGGATTATTTATCGGATTATAAGCTTCTTCCTAAGGAGAAAAGACTGAGCTATGTAAACGAGAGAAAAGAAGAATAAAAAAAAATAAAATTGGATTACTCAGAATAGTAAAGTTGAATAAACGTCGCAGCAGTGCGATACGAGCGCAATTATCGCGATTAGTTAGAAACTGCGACGCGCGCGGCGGACTCCATTAAATTACGGCTCTTTATAATACGCGCAGTTGTTGCTGTTTGTACGAGGTAGTAGCGCCTCGAATTATGATGGTTTAATAAAGCCGGTAATATACGGAACGGCCGAGCGACTATCGCGCGTGCTCATGTGAATTCTGCGCGCGGGGGGGAAAAAATGCGCGAAATGATCTCAAGGACTCTCCGACTTGCCTGCGATTGAGTAATTTGCGGTGCGCTTGTTTCTTTCCTTTTTTAATCGCCGCGCGTTATTAATTGAATGGAAATATCGAGATACATTTTGTTGCCAGTCGTTATACCGTTTGTAATTTAATTTCAAAATATTTTTTAAAAGCAAAGGTGTAGAATCTAACTTATAAATAAAATATGAAATTTATTAATAATATACAGCAAAGCTCAGTTAAGTTTATATTTACAATTAAAAAAAATCGCTTTACGTAAGTTTTACTTTACATACTTGGTCTTGTGACTTTTCAACTTTTACATCGAGCGCACTGTACATATCAAGAATAAGAGATTTTTCGGCTTTTTGAGTCATTCTAGAAAATTCGATTACCCAACCGCAAAACACGTTTGCCGTAAAAGTAACAAAAAGCACCCGTATAAAAAATAAATCGGCAAAATTCGTCGAGTCGCGATAAATTACCTGATTCAAGAACCAGACTCGAAATAATCGAAACACTCCAGCATCCGCGCGGAGAGCAGCTAACTTTTCGCGAGAAAATCCAGCCTCGACCCGCAGGCCGTAACGGTTACTTCATTTTTTCAAAAAAAAAAAAAAAAGACGTAAAAACACCGGGAAATTTCATCCGCGGTAATAGCACCGCGCGCGGGAGGACAAAGAGCGAAGCGCGCGCGCGAGTCGGTGGGGGCGGAAAAACGCGGGAGGCGCGCGCCGAGGAGAGCATATCGGCGTACGAACGGCCAACCGAGAGAGAAAGGTTGCAGAGGTGAAAGGAGAGGGCAGCCCCGGCCGTACGTGCGCAACCGCGCTCGCAGACGCCGGCACCGAGAAACGTTAGCCGCCGCTGCGCTTCGGGGGCTTTTGCACTCGCAGATAAAGCGGAATTTATGGAACATTTTCGCCTATCGCGATTCTCGCTTCGATTGGAAGCTTTTCTTGGGATAGAAAATTTCAATGAGTATTTTAAATTTTAAATTTGTAGATTTAAGAATTTAGAAATATCCACGAAATTTGCGTGTCACCGTAATATTAATTAAGTTTGCGCAATTCATTAATTCGTCGAATCAAATTTATAGCTTCTGAGCGGAAATGAAATAGTTTAAAAAGATACGAATTTAAAATTGCTTCATAAAATCTAAATGTGTACTGCACTACTTGCGAATCAATTAGCGTGCAAGTTTTTTGCATCCTGGCAGCGAAATCCAATATACTTTACAGATCAATTTCACCATCTCCTCTCATGATTCCATTGAAATGCACGGGAAAAAGAAAACAATAAGAGAACAAATTTTTATTGTCTGCCTGCAAGCACCTGCTTTTGTAAAAGCCACATTACGGCGCAGCCTACAAAACATTCCGTGGAAAAACTTTCGAGTCTAAAAGACGGACCTCCTCGTGAGTAGTTTATGAAGCCTAACGCGATATGCGCGCCGGCCAGCTGTTGTGCACGCGCGCGACTTATTCCTCTCTCCGACGACTTCCTCGTGCTCGCGGATTTTCTCCCGATATCTTTACATACATCCCCTATTGTGATATTCACGACTCTCCGAATCGTGCGCACTTTTTTTTTAAAAAAAAAGTTAGCGTTTTTTCTCCAGAATTTCGTCAGCAAAAAAGGAAGCATAGCGGAAAATGAATGAACTTGTCGTAACTCGTTCCAACGAAATTTCCTTTCGTACGATTTCAGCACTGATGTCATAACGCAACGAAATTCCCGAGGTGCCCCTGTACACGTGCTTTCGTCGTTTTTTCTTTTACGGCTGGTTTTACGAACGACCACTTCTCGACGTGCAATTGGGCGCGATTTCAATGTCGATTCAAGTTCGCGATTAGTGCTCGGGCACGACGGGGAATCGGAGTGTCCGCGGCTCGTGCAAAAAGTGAAAGTGTCTTATCTGTCGTGGGCGACATTGGCCGACCCGAGTCAAGCCATCGTTGTGTCGCACGGGCCTAGAAAAGCCGCAATTGTACTTTTTTTTTTTGTCTCAAAGAGGGTTTCCCTTTGAGAGCCGACGAGGCACCGCTTTCTTTCTGGCTCGGAATTCATGACAAAGGATTCTCGATATTCTCTCCAAGTTTCTTCGAATATATAAGATTTTTTTAATAATAAAATTTTCAGCTGACTTTTGATTAAGCATCGCAACGATGACAAGGCAGAAATCAACAATATAATTGGAAATGAAATTAAGCGTCTGGTGTGAAATTGAATATTGCGCTGAGCTTGTTGAATTACACAGATCAGCACACTTGCGAGGTGGAAAAATATGAAGTTTTTCAAGACGTCGTCAAAACGATTACATATTTAAATGGCTTACAGGATACGAAAGTTTTTTTTAATTAAATCGAAGAAAAAATAATTATCACAAAACCCTTAATAAATATGAAGTAATACACCAGAAATAAATTACCAGAAATAAATCTCAAATCGCTAATAAATCGCAAAGAAGTCCTATAAGGAACGAAACTTATAAAGCTTTCAAGAAACTTTGAAAAGCCAAAGTAGCATCAATTACTTGATCGTCAAGCCGCGCCATCCGGTGTCACGCGAAAGAAAGTTTGGGGGGAAGAAAAGTTTGGATGGCGGTAATACGCTCGGTCTCGTTTCTTCTTTGCGTAATTTTCATCGAGCGCGAAACTTCGACTGGACCGATGAGCCGACACGTAAGATGAGAATCGATTCGCCACCAAGCGTGTAGGATTACTAATATTTCGTGATTTAAATTATTCATATTATTGCCCTCAATTCAATCATCTTCTCAATAAAATTATGTAAGTTAATGAAATTAAATAATATTCACCTCAGGAATCAGAATAAAACAATGAGCAACCAAAATATTACTGTTTAAAGGATATCTTTGACAAATAGGTTGCCCATAAAGTTTATAGATTTTAAAAGTCTAGTGTAGACTGTGCCTTTAACAATTGAGATATTTAATGTCAAAGTCTGCAATATAGGAAGCTTTCTATAAACAAGTTTTAAAATTTACATTCTATTGAATAATAATGACAATAATTTAAACAAAAGCATAAGCTTTGCGATCGGAGAACTTCCTTAATTATTAATCGTTAGATCTTTCTGCAAGGTAATATATACAAGTATATAAACAATATTTTAATAAACAAATTAAAAAGTATAATAAAATAATACAGTCCCTACAGCTTTAGTGAAACTAGTGTCATCTGCCACTAAAATGTAACTTTTCAAACGACAGCGGTGAGATCACTGCATTATCCTCGACTCCTCTGAATTTCTTTTCGTATTCTACTTTACCGACCGCCGCTCCGTTTCGACCTTCGTCTAACCAACTACGCACTTTATCTACTGCCACCTGTCAGCTTATTTGTTTACAAACAGACGATTAAAAATTACGGATCCACCACAAATAAATTGCATTCTTCACGCTCTCGGCGAAACTTTAATTGTCTCCACTTTTCATCTCGTCACTTTTTTCTCGGAAAAAAGCGGAGTTACCAGTAAGCGCCGAGGCTCGCTTCGTTGTACCGACGAAAAAGCCCATGAGCTTGTGCAGCAGAGCAACGGGAAAAAATGTCGCGCCTCGATGTGTTCGTGTGCGCTATATAGCGAGCGAGGGGAAAACACATGACTGAATCTAACAGGTTGTCGGCGCGTTCCCGTGAGATTTTCCCGGGGAGATGCGCGTTGCACGGCAAAAACAAAGCTGCTGGGAGCTATTCCATTCCGAGATTTGCCTTTTTCTCCGTTCTGCAATGTGCAGTTGAAATATTGCCGACGGTAAAAATTTTTTCAACGTCTTACAAGTTGGTTCAATTCTAACAAGAAGTTAATATTTTTCATTGGCGCCAATTTTAAATAGACTATGATGATCGCTTTTTATTATTTGTTTCTATTGGAGGTTTACGAAGCTTTAATAAAAGCACCATAATGCTAGTTTATTCAAGTTTACTCAGATAATGCCTAGATCTTCGGATTTTCCAGGATGCGATAACGACGCTTATTCATTTGTTGTGCCTCTTAAAATTCTTGCTTTTACAACCGTGACGCTTCGAATAACGCAACTGCACTTTGACTAACTATCGAACAAACGGAAAGTTTCTCAATTACATTTTAGATTTCGAGTGTGACAATAAAAATACTGCATAAAAAATAAACACTTAATTAGCGGCCAGACATTTTTTCGTGAAAACTTGTAAAAACAGCAGGCAATCATTTAACAATGAATTACAAAGACTTTTTTTTACAAAAATTAGAACAATGTCTTCGTTGAAAACGTGACTGGATCCGATCTTAATTTTGCAGGTTGTCGCGCGCGCAGCACGTCAACAATGCGGTTACCTACGCTTCAATGACTCTCAAGGCTCGCTTCCGCGTGTGCTTAAGAACAAAAATGCAGTAAAGTTTAATCGACGCGCTGGCGTTTTTCCATAAATTTAGAAAATTGTTGCTTGCGCAGCGTGTCGTTAAGACTTTTTTTTTGTTATCTACTCGCAGTTCCAAAACCACAAAATTGGTTTTAACGAGGACGGAAGAATTGAAATTTCAAGCATTCCGTGCATCTTTGGACTCGTGATTCACAGGTTGGCTTCGTCATAGCGCATAATTTTAAATAATCAAAACAAAAATACAAGAATTCTTTTAACAATCTATAACGCGCGCACTCATTAAATTCTCTTGCTGCATTCACTGTTTAAAAATAGCTAATTATTCATGGCTTCTAACTAAATAATTAAATAATAAAATGATTAAAAGAATTCAATGCAATTCTCTTCTAATAAAAATAGTCAAAAGTCGTGTTCAGCTAGATCAGTGAATCAACTGAAAAACAACCTAGAGTTTTATCTGCTCCACAAAAAGAATCTGTATCCTTCAAAGTGTCCAAAAGAAACCTCGGAGAAAACAAGCCGGCGCACAAAGCCCCGGCTACAATCGTATCTGTTGAATTACTCACTTTTGCTTGTGCATCCTCGGCGGCTGAGGCGCTCCTGTCCCTGCTGAAGCGGCTCTGCAAAAGAAAAAAGAAGGAACGTCACTTTCGGCGCCCAATCGGCCAATTGGAAAAATTAATCACGCCCCGGACGCAGGTCGGACGTGAGGCATCGCCGAGAAATGCGCCCCGTTCCTTCGAGCGCGCCTCGTGTGCACTCGCAGCTCCTGGACGTTAATTCGCTCGGAAACGAGGCGAATGAATATACGCGAGCCGCGCTTCTGGGAATGGACGCGCGCGCATCGGTAATGGGTGTTATAGCGCGTGTGAGAAAAAAAAAAAATACGAGCGACTCCGCGCACAATATTGCTTTTTTATTGCGCCGCTTTGACGCGCGATCGGCGCATCCGAGGTATAGGTATAGGTTTTTTTTTCGAAAGTGAATCCTTACGGGCCCGGATTTTTGACCGACAGCGCCGCGTCTCTGTGCAATTCGGCGCTTTAACGGCGTGTTTAATCCTCGGTTGTTAACGGTAAGTGGCTCGACTTTTTCCTTTTCTCGTATATAATTTGACTGAAAATCTGTGTTTTTCCACGGCGCGCTGCTCTTACGTAAAATCAACCTTTTTCTTGAAATTTAACGATTTGCTTTTTAATCGAGCTTTTATTCGTGCAACTTTTTTGAGAAGCGAAATGTAAATTTAAGGAGCATCCGGCGCCTGAAATAACTTTGCAGAAGCAAAAGGAATAAAAACGCTCATTGTACAAAGTTTATAAGCGAGTATGAAAAAAAGGTATAAGAGCAAAAGTGATTCGTCGCGCAAAAATACACTTCACTCACGGTTTCCGTTAAAGAATGCACGTATTGCACGTTACACGTAATGCGCGGCTCGAATATTAACAAGGAAAAAAATTCATTCCCGACGCGTATATGCATACTTTTCTTATCCGACAGCTCCAACATCTACACACTCTCCTACACCGCCAACACCACACCGAAAAAATGCACTCCTCACAAACCACCAAATAAAGGATACCAAAAAAAAGAACAACAAATCATAGCTCACCCCCACTTTCGCGACGAACTGCTTGAATCTCTTCATGATTCTTCGAGCAAAGGCTCCAAAAGAATACACACACACACACGCGCACAGCCACAGGACGAGACGGCAAATCGCGGCGAGGGAAACTCACATTTTCCGCGCGGATACAGACGGCGCGAGCGCGCGAGAGGAAAAAACGAACGTCGCGGCGACGCGGCGGCCACGGAGTCCGAGGCGCGACTGCGTGCGACTCCGAGGCGGACGACGGTCGCCGCGAGCGTCGCCTTGTTCCGCCTTTATCTCGCCGGGCGAGCTCTTCCTGCCGATAGCCGCGGCGCGCGCGCGAGCCTGGATACTGCGCTTTTTTTTTTCTCTCTTTTTATTTTTCGACCGGAGCCCGCTTGTCGCTTTCCGCGTACTGACTAATTGCGCCGGTCATTTCATTCCCTCGCTTTTTCGCTATCGCTTTGAATATTAAATTTATTTGAATAATATTACATTTTAATTTGTTATTTGAGGGCTATTTTGATGCGTGGCGAGAAAAGTGATTCGTTAATTTCAATGTTTTTTTAAGGGATTTTATTTTTTTATGAAAATGTGGAATTATTACTGCGAAGTTCAAAAATTTGGAAAGCTATTTCTGTTATGAAACAAGAAATTTTCGGTTTATCAGTGGGGAATGCCTAATTTGCTGTCTGTTGAGTAAGAGTTTTTGAGAAATAGTTGCGAGGATAGCAAGTAATTTATGTACATTCACTTTTACTTTTTTTTTTCAATTTAGATAAAAACAATTTAACATACAATAAAATAAAATTGATTTTATTTATTTATCCGATTTTCACGATTCTATTAATAACATAAACAAGTGAAATTGAGAAATTGTTCATTTTATGCCCATACAGTGTAGAATAATTCATTTACTTTCTACGCTTCTTTTTTTAATAAAAAAATTTGATAAAAATATTAGAAGATAAATTAACAATTGCTCATTTACGTAAAGGTAATTCTCTTTACAAGCGTCTAATCATAAGTACGTCAATTAACTCAGGAATGCACGGAAAAAATAACTTTTAAGTAACCTCCGGCGCGTTAGTGCAACGCTTGGCATTGTGTAATTAGAAAAAGTACTTAATTCGCGTATTTTTATTTCCCCGGGAGCTTTTAACATATCAATAAACCAACCAGCAAGGCCTCCCATTCCCCGAGCGATATTTTCTTTTCCGTAGAGCCGCGAATATTTACCAATAATGGCAGGTAGCTTCCTCGAACATTAACAATACTAATGTTTAAGCGCGCTTGCGTAACCCAAGAGCCTATTCGTTTCATCAAATTAGCCGAAACAATGCGCGAACTTATCGACCGATCAATTTTCATTGTTCGAACGGCGAGCCACCTGCACTGCGGTGAATGAGAAAAAAAAAGCGGGGAATCACGAGTTTCTGAAAGCTTTTAATAAGCTCGCGGTTTAATAATGAGTGTACACACTGTTTAGAGAGCGCAGGTGGAGTGTAAATATATACGCGGTTAAAAAAAAGTGTAACGCAGAAAACAAAAGGCTGGCGAGAGACGCGCGCCAGCACTTGCGATTCTC
>JAXIUT010002400.1:3108-13231 GCA_035586675.1 Eurytoma californica | reverse complement strand
ATATACGCGGTTAAAAAAAAGTGTAACGCAGAAAACAAAAGGCTGGCGAGAGACGCGCGCCAGCACTTGCGATTCTCGACGCGTCGTTTATCGGCGTTACGCCGTCGATTACTCATTTACAATTTCCAATACACAAGCTCACCGTGTATTTGACTCACTTGCTTTTTTTCTAACGCACGCGACGTTTTATTGATACTTGCATCATGGTCAACTAATAATGTAAGTTTTTTTATTATTGTTTATTATTTGGTGACATGTTTATCAATTTAATGTTAATAAGTTTTTGGAATATAAAACGTTTAATTAATTTGGAGGAAGATTCGTGCCAATGAATTAGCGGCGTTTTTTTATTATTATTGTTTTTTAATGACTAGAATGTTTAAATGATTAATTTAATATCAATAAATTTTTAGAATGCTCTTTCAGCCAGAGTACTTAATAATGTGCAAATTAGATCATTTAAGTCTGCGCTGCGGTCATTCACTCTTCAGTATTTAGTTTGTTATTATTGTTGTCTTCATGTTTTTTATAAACAGATTTTTGCCCATTTAATTACCTTAAATAAATAAATAAATCATTCATGTCTCAATCTTACATAAAATATCGTCAGGATTATTTTTTGATGAAATAAATTAAGAAACATTTATCGAATCTTATCGCTTTGTTATGATTAAAATTCAAAATCAATGCCAGTAATCAATTAAGGATTAACAATAAACGTCGCCATTGGTTGCGCGCGCGCAGAGAAAAATCGGACTGTCAGCGGTGTCATTCTTACGCTACACCCTCGAGCAAAAAATCATGCGACACTTCGCTATCTGGTTCTGCACTCCGGCACGTAACGCGACCCGCCGACTAATATATATCAAAACGCATTGCGATACGCGCACGAAACTTTGACAATCGCCGGGAGCCGGACAATAAAGCGACGACCGGTCTTCGAAAAGGTTTTTGACTTCAGCACACGCCTACGTCATAGCTTCCAACTTCATATTCCCCTGGCGAAGCTTTCCGTTCAATCAGTATCAGAAACGTACGTATAGTGAAGTTATTTGAATAAAATTTCGTCTGGTTTTTTAATCATAAAATTTGTACTGCGGATTTATTGGTGATAAGAATTGATAATTCATTGTGCTCTCTAAATACGAATAATTGAAATTCAAGGATTTCAAGTTAGAGTAAGTGAAGATTCACTGATCATTCGTGTATTAATAGACGAGTTGTATCATTAAGTAAGCGAACGTAAATGAATTTTATTCATATTTACAGGCTGTTATTTTAATCACTCATTCTTGCACTTAGTTTTAAGGACTATTAGGATGTTTTGATACTACGAGAAAAATAATGCACTTACACTGAAAATAAAAACCGTTCGCATCACTGATAAGATAAAAAAAAAGAAACAAACAACAACAAGAACAGCATTCGGCAACGACATTACCAGAGAAAGTCAATACGCAAACCGCACGTACGAGGCGAGGAAAGAAAAAAGTGAACCGAACAGGACGTGTCTATTCGCCGCGTCGTTCACCCAATTACGCGCGCTTGCGAAATCCGATCGGGATCGTCTACGACTATCGTAACAGTGGGTCACGTAGTCGGGCCATTATCGGCCGGCCGGGCGGTACTCACGTGCAGCGAATTCGCGGCCTCCGTGGTCGTCGTCGCCGTCGTCGTCGCTGCCGTCGTCGAGCCCGAGGCCGCGGCAATCTGATTCCGGCTCTCTATGACTGTCTTTATCTGCTCCAGCACCTATAAATCAATGATCGCAGTGTCGGATAAGGGCGAGGGTGTGTACCGCTTATTTTTCTCTTTTGAGTCCTCCGGACAACACCAAAGCATTGCGCCACGGTATCTTTTACTTTTTTCGTTACTTGCATCATTAAGTGCGACGTTTAAGAAGCTCGTCAAGATTCTTTTGAAGAGGCTCGAGATATTTTCGGTTGATTGGAGCTAAAATTACAGCTGGGATGCATTGCTTTTATAGATTCTTCGCATTCTTTACTCTACTTTTTTTTGGAGTTTATTTTAGATTCGGACGCTAGTCTAAAATGATAGATTGGCATTGAATCTTAAAGAAACTTTTTAAGATTTAAGAACTAAAGAGAATAGATTGTTCACATAAACTAGAATTTCAGCTCCATTCAAAATTCGCTGTACGGATTTGCTTTATGGTGTCGCCCGTCGAATGATAAATCGCGAAATTAACGCGTGACTTACCCGCAAAGATATTCGATGCCTTTGCGCGGTGTGCGAGTCTTTGTGGTCCGTGTCGTTGTTGCTCGCCTTGGCCGTTCGTCGCTGCAAGACAAAGATAATTAAAATTCAGTCATCAGGAAATTGCCTCCTCCACTGTATTTACATGAGAATAGCAGTAAATACATAACAAAATTCGATCTATCACATTTTTCGGTCGCCTTGCTACATTAGCACACAAGAGCGCATTACCCTGTACACAATGCAAAAGTGAGTCTTCCATCAGAGTGGCACACTATAAAAGGTTTCGTGCGAGCGTGTTGAATCAATTAGATGAAATAAAAAAAACCGAGCTCGTGACTCGGCGAGAAGAAAAATGTGTCTAAGAGCATCGGCGAAGACGCGTTGCATCCACGCGATGTAACGAGGAAAACGCGGACTTTCTTCGCGTATCAGAACGGAACGACGCGCGGCTGGACACACAAGCGCTCGCTGATTGCCTTTTCATTCCGATCCTTTTTTCTTTTTAAAGCTTCTTTCAGCCGGAGAGATACGAACTTTTCCCGGTGCGACTTGCCTAATTGCTCGTGCGAATTAGCTGCTTCGCCTGGTTTTTTCTTTACACCTTTGGATTTTGAAGAGCGCGATTAATGACCGAGCGCGTTTGAAAAGTCGATATGTAACGATTTTAATTTTTCAACAGACCGTGTGAGACAAGGAAAAATTAAGTTTTGTTATCTTTACAGCGCAAACTTGACATACATAGAATTTTAGTGTCCGCGCGCGCAAAAGAGGCGGCATTGAAAACTATTTTTTCTCCGTGCGTTTTCGTGAAAGTTTTGAAGGTTCCGGTAGCGCGTGCGATTATTAAATTTACGATCTGCTAAAGGAAATGAATATTTACTGTTTCTTTTTGCCAGGCGTGTTTACGTTATTTTCACACTTTCTAATACTAATTACGAAATTACAATGTAATTGTGCTACCGCAGTTATAATTGACGGAATGTACACAAATTAATTAAAGTTAATAACTCGAAAATCTCGCAGTTAACTGCAGTTTATTTATGTGGGATAAAAGTGTCAATTAAAGTAATCTCCTTTTTTCCTCTCTCCACGTGAGACATATTTTACGCCCTCCGCATTGTCGAGTCAATTACAACTTCTTCATCTAACGGTGTTTAAAAATAAAAGAGCCAATTCTTCGAACAATTATGAATCAAATTTTACGAGATCGTAAAACACAAGGTTTCTTACTAAACTAAACTTTTCGCTCGTAATGATAGCAAAAATGATTTATAATTAAAAGTAGTAACGTTAAATAAATTTAATTTAAATTCCCGGTTTAAATACATAAATACTTTCGAAATCAAACTTTCGTGAAACTCTCGAGTGAAGTAATAAAAGTAGTTTTTTTTAAAAATGTATTTGGCGAAAGAGATTCGCTTATGTGAAAAGTAGACTGCAACTCACCTCGAGGCTCGCGTGCATCTCGAGGGACGAGAGCGGCCTGGCATGGCTCACCTCGCCGGGGAAGACGCTGTCGTGGGAGACCGAGAGCTGCCCCGCGCCCCCGGCCCTCTGCAGATTCGCGAACGACTCCTCGACACCTCGCCGTCGCACGAATAGACTAAAAAAATCATAAAATCAGCCCAAAATTGCCATTTCTCACATTTATCCTAAACATTGTTTATCAAAACAATACCTTCTTTTGGTATGAGTATAAACTGTAAAAAAAATGAAAATATCCTGTTAAACTGAATTAGAGAAATGCACTAAAAATTAGTGAAATTTGCTCCAGCAATTTAAATGTGAATAGACAACATTTCATTAATTTTTAGTGCACTTGACTAATTTTTAGTGCACTTCACTAATTTTTAGTGCATTTCACTAATTTTTAGTGCACTTGACTAATTTTTAGTGCACTTGACCAATTTTGAGTGCACTTCACTAATTTTTAGTGTACTTCACTAATTCTTAATGCACTTCACTCATTTTTAGTGCATTTCACTAATTTTTAGTAGTTTCTTCAACAAACTTGACTTTTAACTTTAGAAAAAAAATTTGAAGGTGAAGTTGGTCTCACCGGTCGCGGTCATCGGTGAGTAGTTCGCTGGCGCTGCGGCTGCGTATCTCGTCGGCCCGACCCGCGGGATCGCTGAGGGTGACTTCTTCACGGTCGCGCACCGCGTGCTCGGCGCCGAGATCCCGCTCGCCCGCCGGGCCCCCATTGCCGGTTCCATTGGGCCGCGCGTCCGCTGCACCCCGGCTCTTCCTCCGGAAGATACGGCGGAGGCCGCGCAGCGGGTGGAACCGCCGCTTCTTCGGCTCTGTAAAAACATAAACATTTCAGTTTCGCGTTTAAAAAATCAATATTATTATTATTACGTACACTGAGAAAATAGGTTAAGAAAAATTACTATTCTTTTAGGCGACCTACTCGACCTAGTAACGATGTTTACTAAACTCGTAACAATTTTTACTAAACTAGTAGCAATTTTTACTAAACTTTTATAATATCTCATAGAAATATAATAATAATTATGAAAAGTTTAGTAATCTTTTTTTATGGTCAAGTAGGTCGCCCTTGTAATAGAAAAATAGTAATTTTTACTAATCCTTTTTCTCATTGTAGATGCAGGATTTTTTAGCAACGGGAAATAGAAGAGAAGTACAAAATCCTTCTGTAAAAGAGATAATCCAATATACGAGTATTTTTATTATCATTTATACGACAAGAAAGCATTACAAATTTAACATAAAATAACACTTTTTTTAAATAAGATTTTAGTGATTAACATGTCTCATCATGTAGATTGACAATCTTATCAATAAATTTCTGAAATCGGCTTAAATCGTGTAAAAGCATTTATCAGATGAAAAGAGAAATAAGAGCAGCAAACTGCGAACGCAAATAGATACGAAAAAAAAGACGAGAACAGGAACACGCGGTATAATGGAAGCATTCGATTTTGAGAAACATCCTCCCCCGCGGGAATCGACAGACGCACTCGTTATCGGCCGGATGGTTTTTAATTGCGCCCTCGCGCAACAAAGAACAAGTGCTCTCTCGCTGCGAATCGGCAACCGGGCTTTTAGGCGGCGGGAGAGAGAGAGAAAAAAAAAAGAGAGAAGGAAGAAAAAAAGAGATTGTGCTCCCGGCTCCTTTGTTCGTCGGGGTGGTTCCCGCGATGCGTCTAACGAGGCGCGCGCGCGACGGTCCAGGCATTTTGGCAGTCGAGTGCCGGGCTCGTTGAATTATATCCGGTTGACCGAGCGATTCTCTCTTTGTCGAGACGTCGCGTGGCTCAGATTTTGCGGCATTGCGGGAGATCGAGTGGTTCTTTCAAGATTGTCGACGCGCAGATTAAAAATTACGTTTCAATTTCAACGCGGATAATACAATGACACGATAAAGTGATACCTGTCGATAAAATACAAACGATTTATAATTAAATTTTGCAAATTACAATTTTACATAAAGTATTTTTAAAATATCTTGATCAAAATCTGATAATAATTATCTTGGAAATTTTAATTTTTAATTAAAATCCATGTAAAATTCTAATTAAACAGTTGAGTGTTTTTTTTTCATAATTCCAGATACCATTAACCCATTCAATCCACTAAAAGTGGAAAGCTCAAAATGACGTCAAAGCATTATTCCGGAGTGCAATCGAAAAGACTCGGGGCAAACACATGAGCATCAAGTGCTCGATCACCGGCGTTATTGGACCTTTCGAGCGCGGGGATGCACGCGAACGAAAAAAAAAGGGGTGCAGGCTTCGTCGAAAAACCTTCATCAATCAGAAATCCCCGACGACCAGTCATACACACGGAGTACACCTAAGTATTACGCCCGATCCCCGGGCCCGTCAGCAAACACACGTGACTTTCAATCGGCTGGAGCACCCCCGGATGAAAAGGACCTTGCGGCTGAAGGCTGCCGGAGCTGTGATTCTCTTTTTTTTTCTAAGCGTATTTCGGAGCTTTGAGGCTTCTTTTTTATCATCGAGAACTCGCTAATTGGCGCGGGGTTATTACGAGGATAAAAAAATTGTGCCACGTGTATTTGACTTTATCTTTGCTTTTGCGTCAGCTTTTGGTTCGATAATAAAGAATAAAGTTAGACTTTCAGCTGGGTGAGTCTTTGACAAATTTCATTATCGATCTCGCGATTGGAGTGGAGAAAATAACTATTTATTTTTATTATAATCTTATCGCGAGTACGCGCAGTGCAAATATTGACTTTTATTTATTTAACAAAGTAATAAAGTTCACCTACAGAAATTCGAGATATTTAAAATATTTAAAAAAAAAACTATAAATTTTGAAAACAAAATTTTAAATCAATTTGAATTGTACGCAATTCAATCGATGATTACAATAAAATAACGACGTCGCTTACAATGTGATTGTGATACTCAATCAATGAAGAATCCTATCGCAATAAATAGCAAAGTGACTTGCGAAAAATGAAAAATTCATCCACCACCGAGAAAAAAAAACCTCGCGAGGGCAAGAAAAAGGATCCGCCCACGCGGGAGGTTGCAATTGAGCCCCGATGAAAGAGACTTCCTAATGGAGCCGAAAGAGGCGGGGAAAATCTGCGCACAGGGGCTGACGCCTGACGTCAGATCCCCGCGTCTGCTGCCGAAGCGTATATATCGGGCTAGACCGCCGGTCCTTTTGCCTCCCTTTTTTTTTTAAAATACACCCAGGCGCGCGACGATTGAAACGCATCGCGACTCCTTTGTTCGGGCTTGGCTCGTCCCCCCTCCTTTTTTGCTTGCGGTTCGGACGATGATGAAAATCGAGGAGTCGGTACTCGCATGACTCGCCGGCCGAGTAATATTGCGGTTGCACTTTTATCCGAGCCTCGTGCCCCTCTCTCTCTCTCTCTCTCCAGCCGAGGTGATAAGACTTCTTTTTTCGGTCGAGTCTCTCTTTTTTTCGCTCTTTCCTTCGGTAACGTTTGTTTGTTTGGATTAGGAAGGTAGAGAGAGAGAGGGTTTACGATGATTTAGTGGTACCGATTATGAAAGGTTATCTGCTGAAAGCTGTGCTATTGATCCAGAAAAGCCTTTTTTTATCTCAATGTTACGCTTAGTTATTAAATTCTGTTTTCCTACGGAAATAATGTAAATGTCTACATTGAAACCTTCATTCTTTAAATACTTTTTTAAATACTTTTTTAAACTACTGTTCTAAATTCGTTTTACATAATTACATAATAACAAATCTTATACGCATTAAAGAAAATTATGAAACTAATCGTGTCTTCAACAAAAATCGACGCTTAATAAAAAATTTTATTCGATAATTTCGCGCGCAATCTGCAAAAGTCCGAAGTAAATCGATATCGGCTCTATACAAAGTGAGAAATTAAATTCCAGACAGAAGATCGATAAATAATTTCGAACTTTATTTTTCACTGCCAATGCCTTCCCCGCCCATCCTCGACCTTTGGTTGCGCCTGCACCTCGGGGGAGCTTTTCCTCGGCGGAGAAAAATGCGTGTACATAAGCCGCGCGGAAGCCGCCTGACGTCGCTCGCGATTACGCGATACCGCGACGTTAATTAATTAAATAAAAAGAAGTGCCGCGGTGAGCGCCGACGCCATGTTACTATATATATCGCCGTTGAGTCGCGAGGCCGCTTGGATTTACAAGCCGCCAGCCTTGATAGCGACGAATTTTTCGTCTCTCGCGATAGTCATTTTCTATACACCTAGCGATTTCTCGCGGCATCGGTGTAGGAGACGAGAAAATCTAGCCTGTCGCTTATTTTAACTACGATTGATGATCGAAAATTAAAAGTTTTCTTCATTCTTTTAGAAACGTAATGTAAATCGTAAAGTAATGAAATCGATAAAATCAACTAAAACACTTATCAAGTGGCTATACACTCCATCTCACTTTTCGCACTTATTGAAAAGAACCAATAAGCTTCGCATTCACCATCACTTTTTTAAAGAAAACCACGATTCAAAATCACCACACAGCAGAAGTCGTCAGGCACACCCACGACCGAAATATCGCGCCGTGAATTAATAAAATTCCGCCTGCTCGCACTGGTCACACGTCGCAGCCATACCGAATGCGGCGCACTGGTCGCGGAGCGACGTCTGAGAAAAACAAAAAAAAAAAAAATAAGGTAGCAAATTACCGAATAAATCGTCGAACGCGTCGAGCATCGTCGAACGCGCAACTGTGCACACACCTCGCGGCACTGAGGCGTCCGGATACTCTTAACGCGATTGACTTTGCCTAGCACTCGCGCGATAACGGATTCCATCGATAAGATTACGGAGGTGAGCGCCGATTCGACGTAGTAGTTTTTCCCACTATAGGCATGACGAGTTTCCGTCGCGCTGACCGAGAGAGAGGAAGCCGTAGAGGCTGCGTTGTTACGCTGCGCGCATTTCCTTTTGCTTTATTTGTTTTCTTCAAATGCAATTAACTTTTTTTAGCTAAACAATTAATTGACACTACTGATAATACATATTTTTTATTTGTTGATTGTTTAATAAATAGAGCGTGGGTATAAAGTATATTTGTAATGCAAGTGATTTATATGAACATTTATGTTGTAAATCAAAGAATTTGTTATATATTTTAGTTATCTAATCTAAGAATATGTTTATCGATTTTCATTCAACAACAGCCTTATTTATCAATGTTACGTTTTTACGCCTATTACAATTTTATATAAATCAAAGTAAAAATGATAACAATAAATTTCGCTTAAAACGTACTTTAATTTAAAAATAAAATAACAATGGTCCATCTGCATTTACAAACTTAAATAAAAAACTGCATTCGTGCTACAAGAAAACTGCGCGTTCAAAAAGCACCGAGTGCAATCTCGTTCGAAAAGCAAAAGGAAAATAAAAAGCTTCTCCCGCTGAAGTAGTAATTAGAGAAAATTCGCGGGGAAAAAACTGGGCCGAAAGAGCATCAGCGACGAAAAAATCCAGGCTTTTCGGAAATGACACCGAGAGGCGCGGAGACGCGAGATAAGCGCGTCGCGTGACGGGAAGATCTTCGTCCGGAGAAACGCGCACTTTTATCGCTCGTGCGGCTTCGCCGACGTTTTTGTTCGATGCTTTTTAATTCTAAAAGTAGAAAATCCAGGCTTCGCGGTGAAATTTCGTTCTGCGCGGAAATACCAATATACAAATTAAAATTTTATTATTTAAATTTATGCATATCGTACAAAAAATGTGCAAAATCATTTTCAAATTAAATTGCTGATTTTATAATCCTCTAGGGGATCAAATACAATCTAATGCTGGAATATTTTAAAAAAATGTAACTTTTGTACACTTCCGCGTCAGCGTATTAAAATTTTAATTAAAAAAACTGAAATAAAAAAATAATCTGAAACTATAAATTACAAATTAAAATATTTTTCCCAAAAAAATTTAAAAAGACCTTACCGTTTAATCATTCATTCGAATTTCAAAAGATTTCCATAGGTAAAAAAAGGAGCGACGCGAGCCAGAGGCTGATAAATGAATATTTTGAAGCTACTAAAAATCCCGGCACGAAGGCAGACCACGGAGCGGGCATTCACGACGCGCGGCTATTGCGGTTTCAAGGCCGGCGGCGCATCCCGCGCAAAATCGCGGGAGGACGAGCAGCGGCGACTCTCGCGACTTCGCGGAGGAGGCCGAGCGCGCACTTTCGACTCGCGGCCCGTGACGCCTTGCGCCGGTTCGCCGACTATCCGCCGGCGACGCGAATATTATCGTCGCTACCGCGGGATCCCTCGTTGCTCAATGCTTTCAAAATATTTTGTCTTGTCTCCTGTAATAAAAGACACAATTTCTTAAGATAGACGAAGATTAATAATAAATAAATAAATAACTATGTATATCTGCGAAAACTAAGAAGCGGAGAATGCAAAGATTTTGTTAGTTATTAAG